>WIUT01005140.1:0-15571 GCA_010645135.1 Tetragonula clypearis | reverse complement strand
TAATAAATCGCGCGGCTGCTTTACTGTCTCTTTTTTCTTGAACTAACACATCAATCGTTTGACCATCTTGATCAACGGCACGCCACAAATAAACACGTTTACCGTGAATTTTGCAAAAAACTTCATCCATATAAACATAATCACCATACTGTTTAGTCTTTTTAATTCGTTTAGCATAAAGTTTACCAAATTTAATACACCAATAACGAATGGACTCATAAGTCACAGAGATGCCTTTTTCCATCATGATGAGTTCAATATCTCGATAGCTTAACGTGAAACGATAATAGAGCCATACGCAGTGGCTAATAATGGATGAGTAATAACGATGTCGTTGATAGATTTTATTTGTTTTCATCTGTATGATTATACTTAAGATGAGTTAACTTGACAGTACCTCGCCAATGGTTAATCAATTATTAGTGCACATTGGCAATGCGCCCTATAATCTCATCAACTATTGTCAAACTAAGCAGATACTTGTTGAAGCTTATTCACCCATTGCACATGGAAAAATACTTCATAACCCGTATTTAAATGAAATGGCTAAAAAATACGGTGTTTCAATACCTCAGCTTTGCATTCGTTATACACTGCAATTAGGTACTTTGCCATTGCCTAAAACGGCAAATCCTGACCATATGTATAATAATAGTCAAGTCGATTTTGAAATTTCTAGCCATGATATGGAAAAACTTAATCATATCGAGTCATTAAAAGATTATGGTGATGTGAGTTCTTTTCCAGTCTATAGTGGTAAGTATTACGATTAATCTCTTTTTACTAGCTTAAGTTTTTATCATTTAGGCTGCCTCTTTTTTAGTAGCAGTTTTTGTGTAGTTGCATATCAAGCAAATATTTCTTATTTTGATAAGTTTAAAATAATGGATAAATAACGATTTAATCGCTTAATTGGCACCCATTAATGCATTATAAAATTAATCAATTTTAATTTTTTTTAATAGACTAGCTACTTTTTTGGCTATAAGATTAAATTACCTTTTATCTTATTTGAGAATGCGACTATGGCTAAATTACGTCATCTGTTAACCCCATTTACCATTAAAAATTTAAACTTAAAAAATCGTGTAGTTATGCCGCCAATGTGCCAATACACTGCCGAAGATGATGGATTACCAAATGATTGGCATTTTGTACATTATGCATCGCGCGCATTAGGTTGGGTTGGATTAATTATTGTTGAAATGACCAGTATTTTACCTAATGGACGCATTTCACCTGATTGTTTAGGATTATGGAATGATGCGCAAAAAGAACAATTTAAACGTATTGTTGATATTGTTCACGCAAATGACAGTAAAATTGCCATTCAAATAGGTCATGCTGGTTGTAAAGCTTTGAATGAAAAGAATGTTGTCTCTGCATCTGCTGTAACCTATGATGGCGTGCCTGAAAATGATGGTAGTGATGAAAAATGGCAATATCAAAAAGCGACAGCTTTATCTCAAGCAGAAATAAAGGACTATATTGATGCTTTTCAACAATCGGTCAAACGTGCTGTCGAAGCTGGTTTTGATACGATAGAGTTGCATGGGGCTCATGGTTATTTAATTCATCAATTTTATTCGCCAAAATTTAATCACCGTACGGATGAATATGGACAAGATAAGGCCCTATTTGGGGAACAAATTATTAAAGCTGCAAAAGATGTTATGCCAAAAGACATGCCTTTATTGATACGGATCTCTGCTCAAGAGTATGGCAAAGATGGTTTTGATTTAAATTATGGCTGTGAAATAGCGCAACGTTTTGCCAAAGCTGGAGCCGATGTTATTGATGTGAGTGGTGGCGGTGATGGGCAACTTGATCCAAAACATACACCAGTATTTAATGCTGGTTATCAAGTTTATCTTGCTAATGCAGTAAAAAAACACACCCATTTACCGGTTATTGCTGTGGGTATGCTTGAAGATCCTATGTTAGCTGATTTTATCTTGGGTGATAATCAAACAGATTTGGTCGCTATTGGTCGTGCTCTTTTACGCGATCCTTACTGGCTGTTAAGTGTTCAATTTAATCTTCCTGCAGCTGATCATAGTCCACTTAAATTTATTCCAAGGCCTTATCGACGCGGATTTAATTGTTAGAATAAAAAGCAGTTTTAACGTTTTTTATCGCTGTAATTGAGTAAAAAGGTAATGCGATCACTATCTTTTACATTACCTTTGATTTTCTTTGCTTTAGTTTCCTCTATAACCACCAATCGTTGTAATTCTATTTAAAAAATCATTTATTGTTAATTATCTCTATAATTTAAAAGGCTTTTATTGAATGTCGATAAAAAAAGCAATAGAATCAATAGTATCACTTATTGGAAAAGTGAATTGATTCAAATATCAACGCTAAACTTAGGATAGCATTCAGTGCATTAAATTAAGGATTTTTCGTCTCAAAAACTTTTGCAAGGATATGTTATGAATAACGACTATTTAGCTTTTCAAATACTTTCGATATCGACATTTTTTAAGTTATTGAATGCATTAATATAATTTTCGATTACTTAAATTAATTTAATTTTGATTAAATTTTGCTTACCTTTATAGAAAGAATATTTTATTAAAACTCGAACATTTTAAACAATTACATCGGATGTTGTTATTTTATGCGCTGAATTTTGAAACCGCTTGAAAAACAATAAATTATAATTTTTTTAATCATGTTTTTAACTAATTAAATTTAGAAAAATGAGTAGATAGAGACGGCTATAACGTGTTTCTTATTGAAAAATGACATAAAACTAATTAAATAAAGGATGAAATAAATGAATGTTTACCCAAAATTTTTTAAATTAAACCCTTTTGTTATACTTGTTTCTTCAATTATGTGTATGCCAAATGCTGATGCAGAGCTTAATAAAAATAATGAAGTTTTTTTATTTCCTTTATTGCTTAGTGAAAAAACGTCTGCAAATTCAATTGATAATTATTTAGCTGTTAAAAATAATAGCTTCACGCCATTATCTAGCTCATACTCATCGTCTTATTTACGTGCTAATCAATTGTTGCATTTCAATAATAATGATGGTGATGCATTAGTTTATTTTTTTAATGATGATGCCTCAAATCTGCAAACTGATACCTCTACTGGTGTAATAACTAGTAATATAGATACTGCTCAACCTTTCTATAACGGTGTTCTAGCAACTGCCCCAAACGGCGCTGCTGAAGTTAATTTTAAAAGTTATGTTGGTAATATAACGAGTAAGGTAAATGGACTCTCTACTTTGGGAACATTAACCGCTCAGGGTACTAAGGCAACAGTTTTTCTTTTCGGTGAAGGTACTTTAACGGCTGAAAGTGGCATAGGTTTATATGCTACCCATTATTGGCAAGATCCCAATAATATAGAAGCATATTCATCCCATTCTGAAATACAAGCGAAAGGTGTTTATACTAATCCCTATTATATTACAACTAATGCCCTTAATGGGAGTGCGCTAAGACTAGATACAATGGGAACTGCATCAGTTAACATAGAAAACACAGTACTCACAACTTATAAAAATCAAAGCCATGGTGTATATGTTCACTATAATGGACCCACTTCAACGTTAACAAATACTCAATCTAACATTATCTTACGTGATAATATTTTAACTCAAGGTGTTCAGTCGCACGGATTATATACAAATAATGCAACACCTTTGACTGATCATAATGCTTATATTCTTTATTACGATGGTACACTCCATACAAAGGGTGTTAAATCATATGGTATTTATAGCGATCTTATTTTTAAAAACCAAACCGGTACATCTAATCAGGATATATCCAATATTTATATAGGTTTAGAAAATAATAATTCATCAAATACCAAAGTGATTACTGACGGTAGTCAGGCTCATGCTATTTATGTTAAAAGTTCTCCAGCCGATGATAATAGTAATATTGTCCAGCCACACAATGATCAGGTTTTTATCAGTGAAGGATATATTGCAACCAATGGCGCATTGGCAAATGCGATTTATATGAACAATAGCCTTGGTGGTAATATGCAATTTTATTCTTTAGCAAATACCACAATTGCAACGAAAGGCCATTATAGTAATGGGATTAAGTTAACGTCAACAAACTTTGGTATTTCTTCAATTAACAATAATAGTAATATTACCACTAAAGGGGACAATGCTCATGGCATAATGGTTGCAGCAAATAGTAGCCAACAAAATGATACTGATTTAATCCAGATTAGTCATGGCGATACCAGTCGTGCTTTAGGCAGTGCAGAAATTGTGACAAATGGTGCAAGTTCATCCGGTATTTATTTAACCGATAAGACAAATAATTCGCCTACTCAGCAAAATTCATTTAATGCAACCATAGTTAATAATGATACTATCACCGCACAATCAAAACACAATGGTACTTCTTCAGCGATTTTGGTAACAAGTCAAGGCTATATCAATAAATTGAATGTAACCAATAATGGTTTTTTAAAATCAGTCAGTGGTAACACGATTGATGTTAGTAGCGTCAATAATATTAATTTACAAAACAACGGCACTATCCTTGGGCGTATTAATTTAAATGGATCGGGAAGTGTAACTATTCAAAATAATGATACCTTATCGATGGAACAATTTTTCTATAATAATGATGGTACAAAATCGAAGCAAAATGTTACCAATACTTTAACCAGTTCAGATGCAACAAATCCCTCGGTATTTAATAATAGCCAAAATGGAATCATTAATTTTAGTGATGATATGTATGATGGTACAGAGAATAATGCAAGCATCGATGTTAATCAATTTATTGCGGGCCAAGGTAGTAAAATTCAGTTAAATAAAGCCTCAGATGTAAAAGCAAATAATCCAAATAATACACTTACTTTAACTGGCGATTATTACTCTCAAGGTGGCCAACTTTATTTAACCAGCTATTTGGATGAGTATAATGAAGGCGAATCGAAAGATGGAATTAGTGATCGTTTAATTATTAATGGCAATGTCATTGCTGATACAAATGAGAATCAATTTAATCGTGCCAGTAAAGAGAATAGTTTACCCACACAAGTTTATGCAACAGCCAGTAAAAATAGTACTGGGGGTAATTTAGGAATAAATGGTATAAAAGTGATTCAGGTCAATGGAGATCGCTCCGATGATAGCGCATTTAAATTAGGCAATAAAATTCTTGTCGGCAAATATGAATATATTTTATCAAAAGGTAAAATTGAGAGTACCAAAAATAACTGGTATTTAGATAATTATATGCTAAATCCTGCTCACAAGCCTGATTCAGGCGGTAATACTGGCGGAAATGGTGATAACACAGGTTCAGGTGGTAATACTGGCGGAAATGGTGATAACTCAGGTTCGGGTGGTAATACCGGTGGAAATGGTGATAACACAGGTTCAGGTGATAATAGCGGCGCAAATAGTGGCAACAATAATCAAGATGGCCATAACCATGATCATTTAAAACCAAGTGATGTTATATTGCTAATGAATTCGTCAATGGCAAATTATTTAGCTAATCTTAAAGCTTCGGTTACCTTACAACAACAACAATTATCTGATCGTCTAATTTCGTTAGTTAATCAAAAAGAGCAAGACAATCATTTTTTATGGTTACGGACATCATATGATAAGAATCGTTATAAAACTTTAGAAGGTTATAGTCATCTTAAGGGACATAGTTATAAAATTCAATTAGGCGGCGATTTAGCTTATTTTGAAAGTGAGCTAGGATATTTACATGTTGGCGTTATGGGCGGATTTGCAACTAATCAACATAAAAATGTCAGTAAGTTAACTAATTTAAAAACCAAAGGAAGTGTACATGGTTATCAATTAGGTCTTTATGCCACTTATTTTGAAAATAAAGATATTAATAACGGACTTTATATCGATGTTTGGTCACAATTAGGTCGCTATAAAAACCGTGTTTATGGAGAAGGTTTATTAAAAGATGAGAAATATTATGCAAGTGTTTTAAGTACAGCAATTGAAACAGGTTATGGACTTAATTTACTCGAAAATGAGGATTATAGTTGGATTTTAAAACCACAAGTTCAATTTACCTATAATTATTATCATGATAATTCTCATATTGATGATAATGGTTTAGAAATAGATAAAGGTGAAGCAAACGGAATTATAAGCCGTATTGGTGTGCGGTTTTATGGTATAACCCGCGATCCTAAATTATCGTTACTTGAACCTTTCATTGAAGCGAATTGGCTGTATGATAGTGCTAAAAATCGTATAAAATTTGCAGGTGAAGATAAATATAGTGATGGACCTAAGAAGAAACTCAAAGGAAGTGTTGGTGCAAAAATCACATTAAAAAATAATTTATCTTTGCTATTGCAACTTAATGCAGAATATGGTCGTTATGATTATAAAAATTATGGAGGTAATTTCGAAGCAAATTATCGTTTTTAAACTGTTTTATGACAAAAATACAAGTCAGTATACGATTTTAGATTGATTGAGAGGAAGGTGACATCAAGTCACCTTTTTGATAAAAAATAAAATGGAGTAGTTTAATGTTTTCGTTGAAATAACCAATAGCTTAGTATCAAAAAAATCAAACTGGTAATAAGCGAACCAATAAGCGGGTAAATACCGATTACGATACTAACTTGAGCAAAAAGACTATCAGCTATATAGAATAAAAAGCCAAAAGTTATGCCAATGACAATACGCACGCCCATAGATACACTTCGTAAAGGACCGAAAATAAAAGATAAAGCAAGCAACATCATTACAGCAACAGAAATAGGTTTAATAATTTTTTTCCAAAATAATAAATCATAATATTTAGTATCTTGTCCTGAAATTTTTAAATATTGTGAATAACGATATAACCCCGTTGCAGATAATGATTCAGGATCGAAAGCTACAATACTCAGTTTATCCGGTGTGATATTGGTTTGCCAAGGTAACGAAACAAAGTTATTACCAATAATTTTATCTTCGTTTGTTAAATCATTTTGTTCGACCTGATTAAGGATCCATTTTTTATGTTCATAAACGGCATTAGCCGCATGGGTAATTGATCGTAATTTATTATTTTCTACTGAATATATATTAATATTTGAAATGGAGTGATTATTTATAATTTTACCAATATAAATAAAATCGTTTCCATCTTTTGCCCAAAAGCTATTTTGATTTGCAATAACTGCACTACCATACATCTTTTCAGAACGTAAATTGCGCGCTGTTTGTTCACTAATTGGGGCAACCCATTCACCAATGAACATAGTAATAATGACCAAAGGAATAGCTGTTTTCATGACCGCTTTAGCAATTTTAAATCGGCTAAATCCTGATGTTTCCATTACAATTAATTCGCTATTTGATGCTAAAAATCCTAGTCCTATTAACGCACCAAGTAAGGCAGCCATCGGGAAAAAAATTTCTAAATCTTTTGGCACCAATAATAGCGAATAAATACCTACTGAAAAAGCATCATAATCCAGTTTTATTTTACGTAACTGCTCTATAAATCGGATAATTCCAGATAAACTAATTAATAAAAACAGACATAATCCTATCGTACTTAATATGGTTTTGCCAATATAGCGATCTAATATTGAAAACATCCTTTTCCCCTACGCAATACGATAATTATAACGAAGTCGACGCATATATAAACTATCCCAACAATTCAAAATAATTGCCATAAGTAGATAGCTACTATTTAGTAAATAAAACCACAAAGCGGGATCTAATTTTTCTTTACTCGCATTAGCTTTAATGGAACTAGCTAGTAAAAAATAGGCTAAATAAATTAGTAAAGCAGGCATGATTTTAGCCAATTTTCCTTGTCGAGGACTTGAAACACTTAAAGGTATAACCAAAAAGGCCATTAAAGGAACTGAAATAATTAAGGTCAGGCGCCAATAAAATTCTGCGCACGCTTTTGGTGACTGATTTTGGTAAAGCTCACTAAATGAATATTGTTGAACATCTTGTTTTTGGAGTCCATCGTCAGAATCAAGTTCTTTTGGCTTAATAATGCCAACATAATCATGAAAATTTGAAATACGCAAATCTTTCATTTGTGCCGATCCTTCATAACGATTAGCTTCTTCTAACGTTATAATTTGATTTCCTGAAGAGTCTTGTTCAGTTTTGCCTTTATTTGCGACAATAATTGAAGGTTTGGTATTGTTAGATGTCTTAAGTTGGGCGATAAAGACATTTTCCAGTTGATTTTTATTGACACTTCCAATATAAATTACTGACTTATGATCAGAGGACTGTTGGAATTGACCAGCCAATAATGAAGCAAAACTAGGATTTATTCGTGCATTTTCGATAAGTTTATCTTGTTTTTCACTTGACCAAGGCGCAAACCATAATGAATTAAAAATAGATAAAAGGCAGGTCAAACAGGAAAGTAAAAAAACAACTTGATAAGTTAAATTTTTCTTCACGCCGCATGCTTGCATAGCAATCATTTCACTATCTGAATAGAGTTTACCAAAAGTGATAAGAATTCCTAAAAACAAACTGAGGGGTAAAATTAAATCCATCATATTTGAAATACCTAAAATTAATAAAGGCATAATTAAATTATTAGGAATATCACCATCAATAGCACTGGATAAGATTTTTATTAATTTTTGCGAGAAAAAAATAACTAATAATACAAACAGAATTGCAAATTGGGTTTTCAATGTCTCTTTGACCAAATATCGACGTATTATCACTTTTTACCTGTTCTTTCCTATTTATATGCACTGAAAATTTTTTCATTATAGCTTGATTTGGTCATTTTAGTTATCTTTTTTGTTGCTATATAAGATTGAGTCGTTAGAATATTTATCGTCTAAACCATTTATCATCAAGGGCTTTTATGGAATATTTAATTAATCAAACTGCTTTTACTAAACAGCCTACAAAATGTTTAGTGGTATCTATTTTTATCGACAGCGAGCAATCAAATCTTATTGAACAATTAGATAAGCTAATTGATGGAAAAATTAGTTTGCTTATCAAAGCAGGTGATATAACAGGTGAAATTGGTCAGCCTGTATTTCTATTTCCTTCAATAACAGGTCTTAATCAAAAAATTTTATTGGTTGGATGTGGTAAAAAAGCGGATTTTGATTTAGCCCAGTTAAAAAAAATCACATCAATAATTTTAAAAACATTGCAACTTCAAAAAGTGGATTCATTTGTATGGGATTTATTGGAAGTCATACCTTCAAAAGCCTGTTTATTTGCGAAACATATTCCGCAAATCATTGCAAAGCAAACTTACCAATTTGATCAATTTAAAACCCATAAACAAGGACAAAATCCTTTAAGTGAAATTGGTTTTTATTTATCTTCTGATAAGTCATTGCTTGAATTAAAACATAATTTACAGCAAGGTCATATTATTGCGGATGCTATTCATGCGACTAAGACCTTGTCTGATATGCCTTCTAACATTTGTAATGCCGCCTATTTAGCTGAGCAAGCCAAATTACTTGGCAAAAAATATGATTCAGTTTCTGTTCACACTTATGGTGAAAAGGAATTAGCTAGTTTCAATATGAATGCTTATTTAGCGGTTGGTCGTGGCTCACAAAATGAGTCAATCATGACTGTACTTGAATACCATGGCGGCAAAGATAGTAATGAGGCACCTTATGTATTTGTTGGTAAAGGATTAACATTTGATTCTGGTGGTATATCGATTAAACCTGCTGCTGGTATGGATGAAATGAAATATGATATGTGCGGAGCAGCGACTGTTTATGGTGTGATGCAAGCCGCAGCGCAATTACGATTACCTATTAATATTGTAGGCGTAATGGCTGGCTGCGAAAATATGCCTGATGGTAATGCTTATCGACCGGGTGATATTTTGACAACATCATCGGGAATAACAGTTGAAGTAACAAATACTGATGCTGAAGGTCGTTTAGTACTTTGTGATGTACTCACTTATGTTGAAAGATTTAATCCTAAAGTTGTTATTGATATAGCGACATTAACAGGCGCTTGTATTGTGGCACTGGGTCATCATTATACGGGTGTAATGGGAAATAATGACAAATTAATTGACGATATTATTCAAGCATCAAACGTTGCTGATGATAAAGCTTGGCCATTGCCAATGGATGATGATTTTGATCAGCAAATAAAGTCCAGCTGTGCTGATATTGTTAATGCCAGTGGCCGAGATGGCGGTACGATAACAGCGGCTTGTTTCCTTTCCCGCTTTACCCAAAAATATCCGTGGGCACATTTAGATATTGCTGGAACTGCTTGGAAAACTGGCTCGCAAAAGGGGGCAACAGGGCGCCCGGTAGCAATGTTGATTGAGTATTTATTACGCCAATAACTATATGCTTAGCACTTTTTGGGCAAATGAGCTTAATTTGATCAAAGGGTTTGGTGCATGAATAGCAAACCCTTTAATATTGTTTAGCTGTTTATTACAAATGATGTTATTAATTATTTTGTTTTAAGATACGATAGTTTTATCAATTTCTTCGTGTAATATCCTGCATTTTTTGTTTACTTGTTATTAAGGCTATCATTTTATATGATGAGCGTTTATTAACTAAAATAAATTGATAATTTTATGATTAAAAAAGTAATTTTTTATTTGTTGGAAAATGCTGTATTAACAAATGAAAAAGGGGAGTTGTATCATGAGCTAATTGCTTGTGAGAAGATTGTAGAGGCTTGGAAACAAAAACAGCGTGTTATGATTGCTTGTCAAGACAAAGCACAGGCTGAACGAATAGATGAATATCTTTGGCAATTAGATAGCGAAAATTTTGTTCCTCATAATTTAGCTGGGGAAGGGTTAATTAATGGATCACCGATTGAAATTAGCTGGCCTCAAAAACGGACTAATGATAAGCGGCAATTACTGATTAATCTGCAAGAAAATTTCCCTGAGTTTTCGGCCTTTTATCAAAATATTATTGATTTTGTGCCTGCCGAGACGCGTTTAAAAAATTTAGCACGTGAACGTTATAAAATTTATAAACAAATGGGATTTAACCTCAAAACCATTCCAACCTCACATCTCAAATGACGGTTTAAAAAATAATGTTATTAAAATATTACTATAAAAATTAGCATGACAAGAATATACTTTGCAGTTATCAATTTTGTAGTTATTAATTAATGTCGATTAAACATATAAAGTGTGTTGGTCAAAAATTGGAATCAGCCATTCTATTTAGATAAAAATAGAATATATCCTTATTATTAATAACGTCTATTTTACCTTAAAAGAAAGGATACTTTATATGATTATAGGCAATATTCATCACTTAGATTTAGTTCCTTATCTTCACCCTAAAATCAAACAAACTATTGATTATATTAAAGATAACGTGAATAATCAAACGCCTATTGGTCGTTATGTGCTTGAAGGTGATAATGTTTTTTTTATGCTTTCTAAAAGCCCAATTAGGCAAATAAATGAAGCAGATCCTGAATATCATGAAAAATATTTGGATGTGCAAATCATTTTAGAGGGTAGTGAAGGTATGGCTGTTTCAACATTACCACCCCATACTCGAATAAACGAAAATAATTTGTGTGAAAATGATATTGCTTTTATTGAAACGCCTGCTGAAGAAAGATTAATAACATTATATGCGAGTGATTTTATCGTCTTATACCCTCACGAGGTTCATAAACCGTTATGTTCAATTGGCGATAATCAAACACATATTCGTAAAATTGTTGTTAAGATTGCCGTCAATTATTTAGCCGAAAATCACTAAATATAGTCAATTATAGGTTAAAAAATAAATTAATTATTTAAATCAAACGTGTAATGTATTTGGTGTGATTTGCATAACAAAATAAAGCTATCTTGTTTATTTATTTGCATTTTTATTTTGATTGGGCATATAATGTGCAGTTCGCTTGCTGCTTATTTTGGTCATAAAACACACTTAAGAAGAGATTCATGTCAATAAAAGATATCGATATTCGTGGTGCGAGAACGCACAATTTAAAAAATATTAATGTAACAATTCCAAGAGATAAACTTGTTGTGATAACAGGTCTTTCTGGTTCTGGAAAATCCTCTTTAGCTTTTGATACTTTATATGCTGAAGGGCAAAGGCGCTATGTTGAATCTTTATCAGCCTATGCCCGTCAATTTTTATCGTTAATGGAAAAACCCGATGTTGATCATATTGAAGGATTATCGCCAGCCATATCGATTGAACAAAAATCGACATCGCACAATCCACGTTCAACCGTTGGTACAATTACTGAAATTTATGATTATTTACGTTTATTATTTGCCAGAATAGGTGAACCGCGTTGTCCAACGCATAATTTGGCCTTAGCCGCTCAAACTGTTACCCAAATGGTAGACAGTATAATGGAATTACCTAACGATAAACGCTATATGATTTTGGCACCTGTTATCACTGAGCGTAAGGGTGAGTTTATCAAATTATTCGAACAACTTGCTGCCAGTGGTTTTATTCGTGTTAGAGTCGATGGTGATATTTATGATTTATCTGATCCACCTACACTAGAATTACAAAAAAAGCATACCATTGAAGTGGTAGTCGATCGTTTTCGTATTCGTGAAGATCTTAAACCACGTTTAGCCGAATCGATTGAAACAGCCTTAACCATTACCAATGGTATTATTAAGGTTGCGGATCTTGATGATCCTAATGCTAAAGAGTTGCTATTTTCAGCTAATTTTTCTTGCCCAATTTGTGGTTATAGTATTTCAGAACTAGAGCCTCGTTTGTTTTCGTTTAATAATCCTGCTGGCGCATGTCCTGATTGTGATGGGCTTGGTGTGCAGCAATATTTTGATGCAAAACGTATTGTTTTAATGCCAGAAGTTTCACTAGCTGCTGGTGCGATTAAAGGTTGGGATCGACGTAATTTTTATTATTTTCAAATGCTCAAATCATTAGCTGAACATTATGATTTTGATATTGATTTACCTTTTGAACAATTGCCTTTGAAAATTAAAGATATTTTGTTAAATGGTTCAGGTAAAACTGAAATCCAATTTGTTTATACAAATGATCGTGGCGATGTTGTTAAACGTAAACATACTTTTGAAGGTATCTTAAATAATTTAAGTCGTCGTTATAAAGAAACGGATTCACCAACCATACGGGAAGAATTGGCAAAATATATTAGTAATCGTTCTTGTCCAACTTGCCATGGATCTCGATTATGTACTGATGCAAGGCATGTTTTTATACAAGAAACCAATTTACCTACAATTACGGAATTAAGTACTAAGCAAGCTAAAGCTTTTTTTGATGATCTGAAATTAACTGGTCAACGCGCTAAAATTGCCGAGAAAATTCTGCAAGAAATTAATGATCGCTTAACGTTTTTGATCAATGTGGGACTAGATTATTTAACCTTGTCACGTTCTGCTGAAACACTTTCAGGTGGTGAAGCGCAGCGTATTCGATTAGCAAGTCAAATTGGCGCGGGTTTAGTTGGTGTTATGTATGTTTTAGATGAACCTTCAATCGGTCTTCATCAACGCGATAATAGCCGATTAATTGATACATTGACACATCTACGCGATTTAGGTAATACGGTTATTGTTGTTGAACATGATGAAGAAGCTATTTTGGCTGCTGATCATGTCATTGATATTGGACCTGGTGCTGGTGTTCATGGCGGTCAAGTGGTTGCAGAGGGAACACCTGCGCAGATTATGTCTAATAAAAATTCATTAACAGGTCAATATTTATCGGGTAAAGAAAAGATAGCGATCCCGGCGAAAAGAACTCAACGTGATAAAAAACGACAATTATCACTGATTGGTGCAACAGGCAATAATTTAAAAAATGTTAACTTAACTATTCCTGTTGGTTTATTTACGTGCGTGACAGGGGTTTCTGGTTCAGGTAAGTCAACTTTAATTAACGACACGCTTTATCCATTAGCGCAAAATGAATTAAATGGTGCTGAAAATAATGATATTGCGCCTTATAAATCATTAACAGGATTGGATTTATTTGATAAAGTTATTGCTATTGATCAAAGTCCTATTGGTCGAACGCCACGGTCAAATCCTGCAACATATACTGGCTTTTTCACGTCAATTCGTGAGCTTTATGCCGGCGTACCTGAATCGAGAGCAAGAGGTTATACACCGGGTCGTTTTAGTTTTAATGTAAAAGGTGGTCGATGTGAAGCCTGTCAAGGTGATGGACTTATTAAAGTCGAAATGCATTTTTTACCTGATATTTATGTTCCATGCGATCAATGTCAAGGAAAACGTTATAATCGAGAAACACTTGAAATTAAATATAAAGGTAAAGCGATTAACGAAATTCTACATATGACTGTAGAAGAAGGTAGACAATTTTTTGATAGCGTTCCTATGATTGCTCGCAAATTGCAAACATTGGTGGATGTAGGATTATCTTATATTACAATTGGTCAATCGGCGACTACATTATCGGGTGGCGAAGCACAAAGAATTAAATTGGCAAAAGAATTATCAAAACGAGATACTGGCAATACGCTTTATATTCTCGATGAACCTACTACAGGGCTTCATTTTGCAGATGTGAAACAATTATTAAGTCAATTACACTTATTACGTGATAAAGGGAATACTATCGTTGTGATTGAACATAACTTAGATGTTATTAAAACAGCAGATTGGATTATTGATTTAGGTCCAGAAGGCGGGAGTGGCGGTGGTGAAATTATTGCCGAAGGTACACCTGAGGAAGTGTCCAAATCAAAAAAATCTCATACAGGGCGTTATTTAAAACCTATTTTAGAAAAAGCTTAATTTTTTTTCTAAATACAGGTATCCTGAGCGAAAGGTCAATAAATGTTTTGAGTTAAAATATTAATCTTAATGATTTGATTGATTTATCATTCATATTATTTTAAATAGACTAACTACTATCACAGAGGAAGGATATATGACATTACAGATTGTAACTATGATCATTATTGCTTATCTCTGTGGTTCATTATCTGGTGCTATCATTATTAGTCGAGTTATGCATTTACCTGATCCCGTGAGTCATGGTTCAAATAATCCAGGTGCAACCAATGTTTTGCGTATAAATGGTAAACTGCCTGCTTTTTTAGTGTTAATTTTTGATATGTTAAAAGGTGCGATTCCTGTTTATATCGCTTATCGCATGAATATCTCTTTCTTTTTTTTAGGGATTGTTGGCATTTCAGCATGTTTAGGTCATATATTTCCGTGTTTTAGTCATTTTAAAGGTGGAAAAGGTGTAGCAACTGCTGTAGGTATGATGCTTCCTATTGGACTTGATTATACAGCTTGTTTTATATTTACATGGCTTTTATCATTATTTGTTACAGGATATTCTTCAGTCGCCGCTATTTTGAGTTTTGTCTTTGCGCCTTTTTATGTGTGGTTATTTAAGCCAGAATTGACTTTACCTGTGGCAATGCTTTCTTGTCTAATTATTGTTCGTCATATTAGTAATATTATACGATTATCTAGTGGGTTAGAACCCAAAATTTATACAAGAAAATTTCTTAAAAAAAAATTGTTTTGATGATGGTAATCCTCCCATTTTTAATGGAAGTTCGGCATAGAATTTTGCTGTTGTATTAATTTAAGTTTTTGTATTGGCG
>WIUT01005139.1:0-15571 GCA_010645135.1 Tetragonula clypearis | reverse complement strand
CTATTGTATATACCATTTTATGTATGTTAATTTCAACGATTATTATTCAGAAAACGATACGCGAATAACATCTCATATCCTTTTCTGAATAATAATCGTTGAAATTAACATACATAAAATGGTATATACAATACTTATAATTGATATTTTATTGAAATAAGAAAAAAAAAAAAAAAAAGAAAAAGAATAATAAGAGAATGCTAACACTGTGATAGTAACATTTGCATGTCCTCTCTCTCTCTCGTTTGTTTCTGTGTTCAGGAAACATCTAAATCAACAGATTTGGACTTCGTTTATGACGACGCGGATAAGCATGCCAATGAAATTGCTGAATTGTACAGCTATTCAGAACAATCTGAATTACATGTTAACCTCACGGTGAGTATACAGGCATCTCTGTAACAATTTACGAAATATTAATGCAACGTGAATATGCGTTCGTATCCAGGCGTTTGAAGAGCAAATGGAATTTTACAAATTGAGGCCATGGTGGCAAAATTTATCAGAGGCGCAACAGAAATCTGTAATTTACAAATTATTAGATCAGTTAGAAGTTTCTAATAAACAGTTGAGAATGAAGGCGGCAAGATGCATCTTGTATTTGGCTCAAGGTTGTTGGGCTGAAGTGCAATCCGATGAAGAGCAACGCGAATGGACCAGAACAAACGTTATGTTATTATACGAGGCTGGAATTTTCCCAGCGTTTGTTGAACTTCTTAATATTGAAATTACGTATGTTGATTTTTTTCTTGTACAGCTTTACTTCGTGTATCAATTATGATTCTTTGATAATCATTTACTTATATTCTTAGGAATAGTAGAAGAGCTGCTTCCGCAATGAGGAAAATATCTGTTAGTCTTGACGATTCCACTGATTTAAGAGTCATTTTGTCTGTTTTATATATTATAACAGAAGTGATGAGGGAAGAAATGAAAAATTTAGAGCACAGTATTTATAAGAATAATGTTGAATCTTTCAAAGAAGATTTAATAAATCCATATGGTGAAGAGTTACTTATAGTTAAACTTCTTGGCATGGTAACGTACTTTTGCAGCGGAGCAGCCCCACATTTTCCAATGAAAAAGGTTCTTTTATTGCTGTGGAAATTAATTTTGGTATCATTGGGTGGTATTGATACACTAAGGGAATTAAAGAAACAGTATCGTGAAGAAGCTGGTCTTGATACGCAACAAGAAGACACTCTAGAAGTTGCTAGGACTATGAGAGCTAGCTCTCCTCCCATCAGTGCAGCAGATTTGATTGAAACACAAAATCAGAAAAAGAATCACAGATCTTATCGACGAGTATGTTATGTTTTTGTATAAAAATATATTTGAAAAATTTTTAATTATTATTTGACAATTCATACTTTCAGTTCCTAATGAAACAAAGTTCACTGGATGAACCAGGCTTAGGAATGGAATATGAAGGTGCAGAAATGGGAAACAATACCACAAATAATGAAGGTGAAGGAGAAGCTAATGTATTTATGAATCAAGCTGTTTTGACCCAGTTGCGAACTTACTGTCAAAATGAAAATAATCAACCTCAAATAAGACCTGATACTCCACAACTTACTAAGGGGAAAAGTAATATTTTTATTAATACGTTACAGTTTTGAAAAGTGAGAAAGAATGAGAGAGAAATTATTAATTAAAAATATAACGTATTATTGATTAAAAGCGATTTACTTATTGTAGGTTTACCATGGACACCAAAGGTGAGACAAAAGGACGTCGATACTTTTCTTGAAGTGTCAAGATTAAAATTTGTTGGTTACAACTTAGAGGGGGACAGACAAAGCTTGGCAGGTTTACCACAGCCAATACTCGAAGGTGTTAATACTCTTAAAAGAGTAAGTTAAATTATTGTACATCTTATACTCAAAAATTCAAATTTAAATTTAGAATAGGGTAAAATATATATGTTTATATTTCCAGCATATGTATACGTCTTTAGCCGAAATCCAAATCCAAAAAGAGGAACAAATGCTCAGAAATCCTATAAGCACTCCAAGATTTCCAATTCGTCAAACACCAACAGAAATTGTATATCATGCTATATTACCATTTGTACCGCAATATATGATTGCATTATTAAAGATTTTATTAGCTGCTGCACCCACTAGTAAAGCTAAGACGGATAGTACCAATATTATGGCTGATGTTCTACCAGGGCAAATGCCGTAAGTTTATTATATAAATTTAATAATGCTTGAAATAATATATGCTTTAAAGTCCTCTTTTAGTACACAAAATATCTTTATGTTCACAGCATGACTGTTTTTCAGTCAATGAAACTTGGTATTGATGTAAGCAGACATAAAGAAATTATTGTTAAAGCAGTATCTGCTATATTACTTTTGCTGTTGAAACATTTTAAACTAAATCACATATATCAGTTCGAATTCATGTCACAACATTTAGTATTTGCTAATTGCATACCACTTGTTTTAAAGTTTTTAAATCAGAATATTCTAGCATATATTGAGACCAAAAATGTGTAAGTTCTATTTGTAAACTCATACGTATACATATGTATAAATCAAAGATTAATGAAAATGTATCTTATAAATGTACTTTTTTTTACAGTATTCCTATATTGGATTTTCCTATGTGTGTTATTGGAGAACAGACAGATGTGGCTCTAGATAATCTCGAAATAGGAGATAATCTACCATATTCGTGGAGAAACGTTTTTTCTTGCATCAATTTACTACGTATTCTTAACAAACTTACAAAATGGAAACATAGTAGAATTATGGTATTTGCTATTTTTAATTATTATATTTATTTATTTACTATGAATGTTTTAACTCTATCCATCTACAGATGTTAGTCGTATTTAAATCGGCACCCATATTGAAACGTACATTAAAAGTCAGACACGCAATGATGCAATTATATGTCTTAAAATTACTAAAAATGCAAACTAGGTACTTAGGACGACAATGGCGGAAAACTAACATGAAAACCATCAGTGCAATATATGCAAAAGTTAGACATCGTTTAAATGATGATTGGGCTTATGGCAATGGTAATGTATTTTATAAAATTTTTTACTACTTCTTGTGTAACGTAGAATTTGTATTTTTAAAAACAAAGTACAAATAATTTCATTTTTTTTTTTTGTTATTAGATCTAGAAGCGCGACCTTGGGATTTCCAAGTTGACGAGTGTGTATTACGTTCTTGCGTTGATCGATTTAATAACTTACGATATACTAATATTCCTAAAGATAAAGATATGGAACCTGTTGATAACTCTGTTACGTCAGTACTCGGAGTAAATGTGGAATTAAGCGATGAATTTAAACAACATTATGAATTATGGTTACAACAAGAAGTATTTCAAAGAAGTATTAATTGGGACGAATTATTGGATCCTGAAGCGTGTGAGATTTAAATTTTTAATAAGTGTAATATAATATATATATATATATATACACACACACAGACACATATATATATATATATATATATATATTAAAATCGTATTTTCGTCAACTCATAGACCTGGATCAAATTTTGACGTTTTTATAAATTATATACTATTGTGAAGTGTTCAAAAAAAAAAAAAAAAGAAAAAAAAACATTGCCATATCGATGCATTGGAAACTAAATTCATGTTTGTTTTGTTACATTGATCAGTGAATGGTCCTAATCTGATGAACAATTAAGACAAAAGACTAGTGACTTTTTAAAGATGGTTTGCGAGATAATGTGTAATATTTTTACATTTGTTTGTGTGTATTTAATTTGTTCAATGTGCATTGCTTATAGCAATATTTTATTATTACTATTATAGTTGTAAGAGAATATATATAATCAAGAAGAACTAGGATAACTTATTCAAATATATGGTTCATACTGTTCGCATTCATGTTATCTAAGTTTCTGTAAATTAATTTTTAATGTAACTACGAATCGTACCAACTGGAACTTCCCATATTTTGTATAATTTTTATATGTACTCTATATCATTGTGACTCACCATTGTATAATGGTAATAATTATTATTATGACACAGTGTACAACGGTATTTACAGACATACAAATGTTAACACTGTATAGTTATTAATTTAATTTAAACTGGTTTTCTTAAAAATTTGTTAATTTTATAAATTAAATGTTTCATTATTAAATGTGGCAGTAACGCGCGTTTGACCTGTGTGTTACGTATAGATCTTTATACGAGAGAAAGAGAGAGAAAGAAAGAGCTGAGTAGCAAAATCAATTGTATATAAACTCATGATACAAAAATCTATAGAGCACTCCTATGGTGCTTCCCTGTCATAGTATTATTTCATTTAATAGATGAATATTTAAAGTGTAGATTATATAAATAATAGACTGAATATTCAACTTTCTCTTATTTATTTATTGTAATGTATATTTAAATAATTTCAGCGCAAAGTACCACATAACTTATGTTATCTTATTTACTGTACAGGATCTTTTATGTCATTGACGTTATATTTAAATCATCAGAAGTAAATAAAATTATGATCTACATATAAGTTGTAATTTTTAAATCGGAAAAGTTTTTAAAAAATTATAAAAATTGCATTTGTTATATAATGATATGTGTATAATATATATATAGATATAAAATATTTTGTATCTACTACAAATTGTTCCCTGGAATGATATATGTTTAAAAATGAAACAGTCACATTTTATTTATAGATATTACTTTTCACGTGCATATTTACCATATGTCCAAAGCTTATTTCAACTCATATAATATTATCTGTACACACTTTAACTAGTAAAACAAATTTTACACTTAGAAGATATTTCGAAAAGTAAATGAATTCAATTTCTTAATAAATTAAATATATAAATTAGTTGGAACGTGTGTATAAAATTTCAGATCACATTATACATTTTGATGTATAACATATGGAATGATCACAGATGATGATTTGTGGTATAATTTTTTGCGATCTACATAGTATATATGTACATTTTACATTTTATAAAAATTTTATTTACGGTTTCACCCATTTGTACGAACCATAATAGAGGAAGTTATTTCTCTTTGCCATTTCATCCGCTTCTTTAGGTCCTCGTGAACCATATCTAAATTTGAAACAAATGGTTCTAGATTAGTAAAAAAAAAAAATGAAAATATTTTTAATTAACGTAGGACGTAACTTACTTATACGGAATTGGATTGATTTTTTCTTTTTCTATTCGATGAAGCAGAGGTGTGAAAATTCTCCACGCTTCCGAAAGTTCATCATTACGTACAAAATGCATTTGTGAGCCACAAAATACATCCAATATTAGTCGTTCATATGCGTCCGGAAGCTTCAGATGCTATGTTATATATACGTATTAATAGAAACATTTCTAAAGTTTAAACCAACTTCATGAACGGAGGATTCTTGAACTTACCTTGTATCTATAACCATATGTAAGATCTAACTCTGTTTCCTCCATATCGAATGTAATGCCAGGCGATTTTGTCATCATTTTGATGTACAACGCTTCGCCTGGCTGTACCCTAATTACCAATTCATTCCTCTTTGCCTTTCCATCGAATATATCACCAGGTACGTCCTGGTATTGTATTCTAACTTCTGCCTTCCGTTCGTTTAACGCTATTAATTATAATAAATATTCCACGTTAATAAAACTGACCGTACATTGAGAGGACAGTGATTTTCCAAATTAATGCTCTTACAATACATTACCTTTCCCACATTTAAGAATAAATGGAACCCCGTCCCATCGTTCGTTATTAATTCTTAACACGGCGAGAGCAAACGTAGGAGTGTTAGAACCAGCTGGTACAGTAGGATCATCCAAATAGCCAAGTTCACCATCAGGATCACTGGCCTCGAGATTACCAATGTACTGACCCAGTACAACGTCCTCCAACACCAAAGGCTTTATGCACTTCAACACTTTCACTTTCTCGTCTCGGATATCATCCGGATGGCAAGAAGCGGGCTTCTCCATCGCGACCAACGATAAAATTTGCAACAGATGATTCTGCATCACATCCCTAATGATACCAAATTCATCGAAATAGCCGCCTCTTCCTTGGGTGCCAAACGGTTCTTTAAACGTAATTTGTACCGAAGCTATATTGTCTCTGTTCCAGGTTGGGCCGAATATTCGATTGCCAAATCGCAGGGTCATTAAATTCTGAACCATCTCCTTGCCCAGATAATGATCGATACGGTAAATTTGATCTTCTCCGAATAACGACGCTAAATGGTCGGATAACTGTTGCGACGTAATCGCGTCACGACCAAATGGTTTCTCTATAATCACTCTGGTCCATCCTCTTGACGAAAAAGGGGAAAATACGCATGACCAACAATATGTTTAATATTTCAAGGTAATTGTGAAATGTGCAACTTACTTGTCACCCATACAGACATTCCTAATATGCACGGTTACGCTTTCAAAAACACTCGGCGGCAAGGCCAAGTAGAATAATCTGTGAGCGATTTGGTAATTTCGCTCGTACTGTCTCAGTTCATTGTTCAGCACCTCGAATCCTTTCTGCGAGTCGTACATACCAGAGACATAGTGATTCAATTTCCAAAACTGCTCGTATTTTTCTTGCTCGTCTGGCTTCACTTTCATATACGAGTGACATTTTTCTCTCAATTGGGACACGGTCATATTCGTGCGCGCGTAACCGAAGAACGTAGTGGTTTTTGGTAGAAGATTGTCTCTGAATAACCACCATAGCGTCGGGTAGATTTTCTTTTTCGCTAAATCACCCTAAATTTGGCATATTATATGTTCGTTTTTTTTTTGTTTATTTTTTTTTCTTTTTAATCTGTGTCTTGTATTATTTTGTACTTGCAAAGAACGCTTTTAGTTTTACACTTACGGTCGTTGATTAATATTTAAAAAAGTGTTGCTGCTTAGATCAATTTTACCTTTACATTTGAAAAGAAATATTACACTTACAGAAGCTCCGAGCGTAACAAACACGTGGGGGTATAATCCGTCGAAATGAGTACCCTCGAGATGATCCATTTCATCCGACTTCAGCGATTGCCTGATGAAACGCAGGCTCTCCTCTGTGGATGTTTCTTACATAAAAAAGACAAAGACTTGAATTACTGATAAATCAGCTTGGAAATAACTGGCAATATTGTCAGGCTAGTATACGTGAAAATTGATTTGAACTTTCTGCACTTTGTGCGTATTTTTAGTCAAATGGCACGTAATTGAGCGCGTCCATTTCCATGTTAAATATTTAGAAAAATCTTCAATCTCCCATTTCAGAAAGTAAGGCAGACGTGATTCGAAAAATAAGACAAACGTAAGCGTAGTACGAACGCTATTCTACATTAAGAATATTACAATATAAAAATTAAAAATCGGAGGACCGTTGAAAAAACGCCATAGAATTATAGAGAGCTTCTAAAGCTTCTATAGTCATTTATATTTCTTTATATAGGAATTAAAGCCGTCATGAGTTCAAAGAGCGTAACCAATTATACATATATATATATCGATAAAGTAAGGAAAATAAGGAATTTGAATTACAAAGATTATTTTCATTGAATTTAAAAATGTTGACATATTATTCTTTTTACGCAAGTTAGAGACTTAGAGACTTTTTTCTACTTCTTTAAATACAGATTTAATTACATAGTTTTGTTAATTGAATTTTTATTTAATAAAATAAACAATTATGCGGCAATTTGTGAGATTCTAATATCGATAAATATGTAAAATACACATTTGTAGTAATTATATTACAATTAATTATATAACAATTTAATGGCAACATGAAAAATATGACGAAATGTAGAAGAAAATATCTAATTAAGTTTTCTATTTTATATTTCATTTTTCGATCGTATATTAGAATAAAAACGGATAAATGAAAGAATATTGTTACTAACTAAAACTTAATAATTATACGTACTACGTTACATACTTAGTATCATTGAATATGCAAAATGCCGATGTATATTATTCAAACTAAGTTCCACAAATCTTATGTAACGACAATTAATCTGACCATTGAAAATTGTTTTCAATCTAGCGTAGCATAAAAATAAGAAAATCCAAAAATAAGAAAAAAAGGGACTAAAATTCGATAATATAACTGTAGTCAAAACGTATGAATTACGAGTAAATTATATTCCGTATAACGTAAGTATACTAAAGACTTCAACTCGAGGCATAATTTTATTTACAATTACAATTTTATACACTATTAAAAACCAACTTATTTTATTGAAAAATAAATCGTCATTGATCGGCAACAGCCTTGAGGTCCGACAAGCAAATTAAATTGAAAAGAATTCAATTCTCTAAAAATAAAAATTAATGTTTCCTTGATAAACAAACTTTTAAACAAATTAACTTAATAAATGAACATTTACAGTCACATCGATCGAACACATTCGAACCAATTCAATTTCTTTTCTTATCGCTTATCTATACTCGATACATGTATTCTTTCCTATAAATTACATTTCGAAACAGCTTTTAAAAAAAAATTGCACCGACGACAGAAATATACGTGAAAGAAAATAATCCGCATTAAGCACTTTAATAAAACTTACTCATCATTGAAGACATATTTCCTAATAACGAAGTTTATCGTAGGAAATCACAGTTTTTCCTGGAAAAAAAGTAATCTGAACAGAACGTCCAAAGTCTTCACACCGATCGCTACAACTGTTTCACTCGAACTAATCGTCACGATCGCCGCCTGTGACTATTTTGCAGCTTCAGGAAGACTAGCTGTTTCGAAATACCTGGGACATGCCTAATTGACGCCAGGTATATTTGACGAGGATATTTGCAAATTAAATTCCATAAAGATCATAAATCATTCTTTATTTTCGGTCCTTTTTCTATTGTTTCTTTTATACCGATTATATTTTGTGTGCAATTGTACTCTAAAATATCGTACCGTAAATAATCAGAAAATAAAATGTTTAATTACGTCCAATTTTTTACGATACTTCGTAAAAATATAAATAACTACAAAAATCATTATTGCACTGTAGTTAATTTTATATCACTATTCTTCTAAGGGAATTTTTATTTCACTTTTAAAATTACTTTTCTTTGAATCATAAATTTATTTGAACAGTCTGTGTACTTTATACGTGAGTATTATATTGCAAAAAATTAATAAACATAACGAATAACGAATTCTTTATCTGTCCTCACGTATAATAGTAATAGATAACTACAAATATAACTCATAATCAAATTGCAACACGTATATTATCGGTGCATTACGTAACTACGGTATTACTATTTTTCGTTAAAATAAATTTTCGATTCTTTCTACTCAACTCGTTTATTTCATTCAATATCATCAGCACATATGTGTATGATCAAGTAAATTGATTACGTAAGTTACGTTCTTTGCGTTTAACAACAATGATTGCTTACAAATTTTTAATCACTCTAATTTTAATATATATATATATATATATATATATATACAACTATGAAGTTGCAATAATAATCATGAAAACATGAACTGAATTGAAATTAGCAAGGAACACCTGTTATTGTTTATTTATTATCCATAAGTGAGAGATACGAAAATATATTGGCTCGATGATCAAGAACTAATTATCAAACAAATTATTCATCATTAAATATCTAAATATTCTTCGCGATAAAACGCATTAAATAAATACAGTGAATCGGCATGTTGTAATTTCAATATAACATGTGTTTCCATATGATGTTCATCGTGATAAATTAAGTACGTATTTTGCAATTAATCTTTCCATCATTTATTTATTTGTTTTGTACTTCTAAATCTGTGTGAAAAATATTATTTACATCTAAAACGGATTAACACGTTTAACACAGTGACATTGACTCAATGTGTTCAATGTATTATGCACGCATGTGAACACACTTAAAGTGGTCACGTGTGAATCTCATACGAGCCAATGACTTTGCAACTAGCAAGTGAGTCGAGCAACATTGTGCATGAATCATTCGCGATCAGTATGAAATTGTCAATTTGTTAAAGAAAGTATTGTTTACACAGCTGACGTAAGTTTTGACAATTGTCTAAAGAATCAAAGCAATGACGTAAACTTAATCTTCGATTAATATAACAAATACAATTTCATTCTGTGATTATTTTATGATTGATTTATCTTATAGTTACATAAATGTAATGATAAAATTTTATTCGTTTCTGCTCTGTAATATATTCTTTTTTTCCACCTGTTTCTATCGTCGCGCAGCATAGCGCTTCATAACTTCGTATCATAATTGACTCGTAGGTTAGGGGAATCACGATCTTTTATCCTAATCTTCGCGATAAATCTATAGATAAATTGCGACATTAAATTTTAATTTAACATCGTGGATTGATCGAATTAGAAATTTTATAATGTTCTACGATATACTGCTTGTTGTTTCATATTTTTTACGTAAAGGATACTCTACAAACATTTATGCTAATCAAAGTATAATCGAAGCATGGCCTGATAAGCTTTTTTTACGCATTTATCAACAGCAACACGTGACACGCGAAGTCGCGCGATTCCTAACATGGTGGTTGAACATGACCACAGATATACGTAGTATTTATTTTTCTAACTCTCGAATGCTCAAGCACTTGTCAAATCAATCGACTGTTCCAACAACAGATCAAACAAATTTCTCCAAGTCTATTTTTAATACGCGAGCAATTTTTTATTTTTTAAATTCGTTCGTACGATACATGTGTTGGACCGACGCGAAAAGTGAATGGTACGTTTACGATAAGTCATATTTGATGTAACAATTTCCAATGTCAAACTGATGTTACAGACCTACTTCTCATTCCATTCACAGTGACTCGCAAGAATGTAAAGCGTAACGCGCCTTTAGGGATATAGTTTTATTTTTTAAAATTTATCGCAGCAATTGTTTAATACTTATACTCGATGTACGTTTAACGATAACAATAGATAAATGAAACGATAAAATTACCAATATACTGTTTGGAATATGTACGCGAACGGTTTACTCGTAAATAAAATTGAAATAAACAAGTTAGTCTTGCTAGTTTTCTGCAATTATCACTCATCATAATACGTTGGAAGAGTAAAAATCTATCATGTAATCCTGTGATGTGAATGTGATGCTGTTCAAGAAAATAGTAACAATTTAATGTAAAAACAATGTGTTTAAAATATTATATATCGTAATGAAAGTCTAGAAAAAGATTTAGTATATTTTCAAAGGTACGTATGCAAAGAAGAGGTGGCTAAAACTGTTTTAACTACAGAGCAAGTAATGCATAAATTTCCACCGTACGTACGTGTGTTATAAATGAGTGAAAAACTTACTTCTTATTTTCTCCATTATAGACACTATTTTGAAAAAGTGAATTCAATTGGTTAATTAGGAAAGTAAATTAAAAAAAAAATATATATATATATATATATATTTCGCGTGTTTTGCGTATTTCGAAATGACCGTACAAGCTTTTCACAAAATTAAGGTTACGGCTGGAAATATAATGCGATGGTTTACACATGAAGCGATCAACTGGCATTTGAAAATCCTGTTCATGAAGATCGTATTTCTTCGAGATCCCCGCCACCTCTCATTTTGGTCCACCAATCTCGTGCTGTTCCTCCATTCTCTTCTGTGTATGCAGCCTGTCCTTATACCAAATAATTAAAGAACATCCGAAATAAATATTTTTACCTATTTCTTAATTATTGAATATTATTAAGAGGTCTCTGAATATGATTTTCCTTGAGATACGCACGTACGAAATCTTACTAAATATATTTTTTTGTACGATATAGTACTTAAAATTGATTCATAGCAATTACATACAAATGAAATTCTGTGCAATGATAGATGTTCTTGCACTATCAACGATTATATTGTCATTGACTAAGGACAGAATAGACGTGGCGTGTCTTGAGTTCTGAGATGTCGATTTTCAGGAAAATGAGTGTTCTTTACGCCATCTGCGATTTTCTACGACAAACATTTTAAATTTGTGTAGAACGATCGTTGAAATTACATGTACGTATAATGGTTAAATGAATTTTTTTAAAAATTTCCTTGCTCTCTATATATGCCGTAATATTTATTATAAGCGAGAAATGCAAAAGTCAGAAGAGAAAAATCAAGGATTATCCTTGAAAATAAATATACGTAATAATAAAAATTACAAGCTACATTACTAGCATTATATAAATAGCATTGAAATCTAAGATTAAAATAAATATAACATAGTATATGTATATATATATAATTCGTAAAAATCAATTAATAAAAATATTATACGTAAAAATAAATATTTGCACGAGCGCTTCGATATATTAAGAAGAATTTGCGAACTCTTATACATGTATTTTATAGATCAAACAGAGTACAAAAAGAAAGCTGGACGTTTAATTCGGCCGATGTAACGACAAAAGTTCAGGACCTAATTTCTCCGATTAGTATTTTTTGCAAATGAAAATTTAATTAATTTACTTAAAACACTAGCGACACGTAGCGACAAGAGAGAAACTAATTCGCTATCTCTGTCCTTGTCTCACGTCACTCTCCTTGTCTATCGATGGTGCTGCCACCTGAGCCTTTCTCAACTTCGACTGAAACTAAAAAGAGTAAACAGAATAAATCCGATAGATGGCAGTGCTTGAATTAGCAGAAAAGAATAGCAACAACGTGCGACAAGGAAACATATAACTGTAACAAGGAGCACAATAGCGTGTAACAAGGACAAAACGATTAGCTGGCTCGTTTTACCGCTAACGCGACGTTAGTATTTTCATAAATTAATAAAACTTTCATTTGCAAAAAAAAAAAAAAAAAAAAAACTGATTAAGCGAATTAACTTATGACTTTCTATAATTGCGTCTTAATATTAGCTCCCTTCGTACGTTCCATTTAACCCACAAAATGCTTGTTTAAAAATTTATAAATTTCGCTCGACAGATCGAAGTGCTACTAGAAATAATAATTTTACTTTTCGAAAACTATTCATTTTGTTTTAACATGCATTTGAGTTTTTACATGCATAGAGATAATACATTTGTAATACGTGATAACAATAGTTTGGGAAAAAATTGATCGCCCGTGGACATGTTCGTTTCAAATTTTAAAGAGTAATAAATTATAACTTTATTCTGCAATTAATTTAACTATCATAGTGTAGCTGAGAGTCTCAAAAAATATGATTATATTTCTGTAAATCGTGGAAGTGCGATATATTATTTTTTTTTTAAAAAGTTTCACTCTGACAGCAGCATCTGTTACGAAACGTTTCTTTTTAAGTAAACACTATCAAAGGTACATTCTTTATCAAATGAAATTATTTTTCAGGAAACTATGGAGAATTCCGTAATTCTTCAACGAAATGACATTAACAATAATTAGTGAATTTTGCAAGTAATTTCATTCAAGATTTCTTAACCTCTTGACTCCTAAGATATGTAATGATTTAATCGTTTGTTTCCAGAAAATGAGGCTAAATCAGATATTTTTCAAGCATAATGCAAGAGCCCCTCAAAGTCCAGATAATGTGCCATTCAAAGAAATAATACCATTAAAATTAAGAAACAGAGTTGCTGGAGGTACAACCAAAACGTTAGGTAAATATTACATCTCATGGTATGACAAGTCTTTTTTATAAAACTCGACAATAAATGATATTTCCATATTTTTGCAGAGGGTAAATGTTTATACGAGATGTCATTAGTATTTGCATGTTGGAAAAACACTAATTTTGAACCTGATAAGTGCAACAACGAGGTGCAGAACTTTTATGGATGTTACAATAATTATATGAAAGACGCTGCGTTACAAAAGGAATTAAAAAAAATCACTGTTCCCAGTCCTAGTTCTAAAGTTTTTACTAAAGATCAAATTACCTATCTTCTACAAAAGTATCCAACCGTATAATGATCTTGAACAGAACATTAGAATATTTTGTAGAGAGTATTTTATTAAATTTCAATTGTCACTTGTATAAAATTCATATTTTCATTATTATAATAAGTCGATATTATTAAATAAAATACTGGATTTTATAAAAGAGCATCTGTACTAGTGTGTTTATTTGCCTGTGCTTGCAAACGCTTGATACTTAACCGTGTAGAATAATCTGTATATGAATATAAGCAAAACAATATTAACAATATTGTTTGAAATTTCTACTATAATTACGAAAGTTATAATACATACGATGTTTAGTAGAAACAGACGTAACCTTCTTTAACTGATGTTCAATGCGTTTTAGTGCTTTATAACTCTCTACGTGTTCATCTCTGTAATAACAGTATGTACAAACCAATGTAATAGCACAAAAAGTGAGAGCTATTTTCCTACACATCCATACTGTATTCACTAAACTGTCCTAGATTAAAAAATAGTAATTATTTTCTTTTTTGTACTTGATATATAGATAATAAAATAACATTGTTTAACGACACTTCTACGAATTTGAATTTATTGTTACCTTATTGTCATTAGAATGATACATATTGTTATAATATTGAACTAACATTCGCTCTCCAATAACATTTACACTTAGAATTGTAAATAAAGTAACTCTGGCGTCCACAGTTCTTTTAGAAGAACTAAACAACGCGCACAAGATACAGCTGACTGTATAATATATAATGGATTGAAACCAAGAAATTTCTCCAATGATCCAACTTCGAAAAGTTTGAAAATATGAAAATATTTGAAGCAACAATTCTCGTTGATCCTTAGCTGATTCTCTGCAATAAATAGTTTTAAATTGCGTTTATAAAAATTCTACATCACACGTAAGAAACTTTAATATACTTACTTAAAATCTTTAACCAGATTATTAACACTTTCAGAAGAAGACTTCAACACGGAACCAAGTTCTTTTCCATGAGTTAAAAGTTTGTCTTGCATTTGCAAACTCTGTTTTTGACTTTCAAGCATGTTCTCCTGCATTTCTGAAGCTTCTAACAATTGTTCTCTCATCCGGGAAGAAACTTGATACAATCTGTAATAAAAAAGATGTAGTACACTTTTTTCAAAGTATACTAACAAATATAAAACTACTTACTGTTTAATAGTATTGTCAGTTTCAGCTTGCCAAGCCTCATAATTCAAATAGAAGCACATGTGTGTAGTATGTATATAAAATTCATTATATACATTAAATGCTCTATCTGACATATTGTTAATGCAGTTGCTGTAAAATCAATGAATATATAATTATTAAATTTAATAAAACTGACGTACATATATATGTTGAAAAATGTAAGAAACTTACCGGCGTTGATTTTCTGCATCAATAAGGTGACAATCATAAGTTTTATGCCCAGAGTCTTTTAAAAAACAATCCGTCAACTTCAAAGCAAGAAAACAATGCTGTTCATCATTTAATTTATCACAACTGATTTTTATGGTTTTAATAACATTTTGCCAACAAATACCATGTTGAGATAAGGAAGATTTTGCTATATAGAAACACAATTAATTGTAAAGTTAAAAATAATTAATTAAAGTTACAACATATGAAATTTCAGATGATTTCGTTTTTAACAATTATATGCCTTGGTGTTTTAATTTCTTTATTGGACTTAACTGCATCCGACACAATT
>WIUT01005138.1:0-15575 GCA_010645135.1 Tetragonula clypearis | reverse complement strand
ATTTTGTTCCGCGATGAACACGATACGCTGTTTCCTCTCTCTTTCTCTCTCTCTCTCTCTCTCTTTTTCTTTCTCTCTCTTCGTTTTCGACGGTCTGTTCCACGCGCCACGCTCTTCACGTCACTCCGTTACTCTCGCTCTTCGATCGATCGCCGGTCCGCTCGCCGCTTTGCCCGTTCGTTCGACTCCTTGTTCGTTCCTCGAGCACGACACGGCACGGCACGGCACGGCACGGCACGGCACAACACGACACACGTTACTACGCTGGTGGAATCGATGAACAACACGGCGGATAGAATTCGCGTGGAATTCGCGAGAAAGCTCGTTGCCACGATGGAGAAACCACGGGTGTGTTATCAGTCTCTCGACAAGAGCGGAACGAGCGGAAGAATGAAGAAGGACGGAACGGAAGGAGGAGAGAATTGGGGGGGCCGAGAAAGAGTGCAAGGGAAAAATTGAAGCGCGCGCGAACGAGAAGAAGAAGAAGAAGAAGAAGAAGAAGAAGAAGAAGGAGGAGGAGAAGGAGAAGGAGAAAAAGAAGAAGAAGAAGAAAAAGAAGAAGAAGAAAGACGATAACGAAAGTGAAGGTGAAGATACGGTGCGTGTCGTAGAGTACTCACTGGTTATTGTTGCGGCGTGACGAGAACCATCCGTGGAAATTCGTTGTTCGAGGAAACGTTGTGCTAGTTCGGTTGCAGGTTGTTTCCTCGACGGCAGTCGGGTGGCGAGTGGGTGGGCAGGCGGGGTGGCAGGCGGACAGAAGTGGGTGGTGCGGGTGGGTTGGAAGCTAGCGGCGTGTGGGTGGTGGGAGTGGGGTGAGGGAACCCAATACCACCCTCCTCGCCCATTCAATCCTGCAGTATTAGGGGGAGCAGTCGAGCCTGTTCCCTCCCCTCCCTTCCTCCCACCCTCCTCATCCGTCCCTCGCTCTCTCTCTTGGTCTCTCTCTCCCTCTCTTGCCCTCTGTTCCTCTGTTTCTCTCTTTCTCGCACCGCACATATCCCGAGCACAAGCAGAGAAACGTCTAGGACGAGGATGATGGAGTTGACGACGAATCGTTTTACGCGAGTGTTGGTGTACACTCTCTCCACGCTGCGGAGACGTTCACGCACGTTTGCGTGCGTCTTTGTGGCCTCACGGTGTCGGCCTATCTCTTCCTTCTTCGCTCTACGTATCGTACAGTCGAACCGAGCCTCCCTGCACGTGTTCAGAACGTAGCAGTCTGCTGCCGGTTGAGGGGCGGATTCGCCAGGGTGGGAGAAGAATTTACGAAGGCCCTTTCGAAGTCCTTACCGAGGAAACCTTTCCTTCGGAAGGGTCTGAAACGTTGGGTCTCTCTTTCTTACAGGCCTGTATTTTCAAACCAATTGCTGAGGGACCGTTGTAGGAGGAGTAACGGAAATCGCCGGATGCTCATATCCTTGGAACGAAGGGTGGAAGGCTCGTGTCGTTTCTAAGTATGCACGTTGGAAAATTTTGAGGAAAATCCCTGATCTCTCCATCGGAGAAAACAGATTCTCTAATTTGCAACAGGAAGGGAGAATTTTCGTTAAATGATAGGGTTGATTTTTGAAGAACGACGATGGTCGTTCTTAACAACGACAGAAGAGAGTAATTCTAATTGAAGAAAGTACGGAACTCAACTCGCCATAAATTCTATTTTATGATACTGTTTTTTAAGACAATTTTTGTAAGAACGTGGATAAATGAAAGAGGGTGAAAGATCGAGGCACCCTAAGAGCCTAAAGCGGTTAAGTTTCGGTGCTTTATATTAATAGGAAAATTCGATACTGAACGAATCGATTCCCTCGGAGGACATTTAAAACTTATCTCTTCCCTGATCTTTCTTTGAATTCCGTAATGCAAAATACATCTGTTTCCTGTGTCCTGTGGAAAATTTTATATTTCCTCCGATGATGAATAAAATTATGATAAACGTTGAGGTGAAAGAACCGCTGACTTGGCTAAGAAATGTACAAAGTAGCTTCAGTCAAATTTGAAATATAGATATTCGCAAGTGACGTCGTTAGAAAAGATTTAGCTTCAAGAAAAGATGGGACAAAAGTCGCTTATTGTTCCCTGGCTACCCTCAGTTTGCCATAGAATTCTATGATATAGAAGGAAGCGACGTTGGAAACTGTAGGAATGGAAAGTTCCAGGAATCTGTACTACCGACGATGTATGGAGCAACTAGCGATGGTACAGAGAGTTCTGGCATCTCATGGAACTTCACGTGTTCTGAAATACCGATAGTTTAAAAGTGCGAAAGTTTTCTTGTGTCCTCTGCGATTTACAGTAGTGACTATGAGAATTAAACATATAGAATTCAACCATGGACAAAGAAGAGAACAGGCTATACGCACAATGTTTCTTTGCGTCACGTGCGATGTTATCGATTTAGTATCGATTTAGACTAATTGTAAAACAACAGAATTAAAATGAAATTTTTTGATGAAATTTAATTTTAAAGGTTGTAAAATAATCTGATAAATTTTTTAATTATTAAAAAAAAAAATAGTCATGACTGCAGCCCATTAGCTCATGCTAGTTAATGTAGAATTTTTAATCGTATTAATTATAACCGCTAACAGAATGTTTTCTGTTAGTAATTGTAATACAGTGACACAATTAATGATTGTATTGAGTAACAACGATTGCCCAGGTCTCACCACGTAGAGGTTGTTGCACCACCCATTGGAGACCCATTCCATCCACCCTGCTTTTACGCGCAAAGATCTATTTATTATTTCTTTTAAAAAATCTCTTTTTGATGTACGTTTGCATAATGTTTATTCTTTGATTGTCGTGTAAACGAACAACGAAACGTAGATTCAAAGGAAACTGACGCGATGAAAATAAACGAGAAGAGTAAAAGACACAACGATCTTGACAAATGAAATAAAACTAAGACGTCATCCAACGATGAGACTGAAAACTAAGACTTATAACTAAAGCTAAGAAGTAAGATTTAATACTGACAATAATAGTAAAAATTAAGGTTCATAATGAAAAACCAATGAGAAGAATAAAAATCGCAGAACGTTTCTCATAAATGAAGTGAATCCCACGTCGTTCAACAATGAAACTGAAAACTAAGACTTGAAACGAAAAACAAATCCATCGTCGTTTCATGTCGTCCAGCAATGGATCTTAAAACTAACTTAATCTTGAGCCTAGAATTAAAACTTATACAATGCACAATATCTAATTAATTTACACCTGTACTGACAACATTCCGTATGTAATTTGACATAGAATGAAAGTTAAAAAATGAAACCGAAAATGACACTTTGTTCAATGAAATAAATAAAATCACACTATTCCATATTATGTAACATAAAGTAAGAAAGATGTGAGAACTTTCTATTTCCCGTGTAAAATAATCTATTTTCTTACGGAATGCGCATACGATCAATTTAAAACTCCTTTACAAAACTTGTTTCTACAAAGCTAGATGTCCGTAGCTTCGAATCGAAGAGATTCGTGCAACTTTATCATACAAGTTCCGGTCAATTTCCGGTCGATGAAGAAAACTGCCGAGGGTGAACCATAATCCATTTCTTACAACGTTTAATTAACAAACAGAATTATTACTATTAGAAATAAATCGGAAATAAATTTTCGTTCCAATCCTGAGAATCTTTAATTTCATTCTTCTATTTTCATCTTATTAACAAACAAACATTTGTCATTGAAATGTCATCCCTTCGTATTTCATTTTTTATCAAGGGCTTTCCTCTTGATTTAAGTATTTTCTAATTTCGATGCAAGTTTCCAAGTTTTTACATTTTATGGCCTGCGTTTCAAACAAGCGGAAGGTAAGTTCATTGCAAGGAAGGTAAGGGCGCTGATTCTCGCTCGGGAGAGGAGCCACTACATTGTCACTACATTGAAAGTGTGTTGTAAATGTACGGGGGGAATTATTCAAACGCGTGTAATTTCCTTAGCTGACAAAGGTACACGTGAAATCGGGCGAATCGATCAGCGTTACGAAGCACAGCACGCTTGTGGAATAAGTGCGCGGCGCTTTTATATAATTAGAAAAACACTTTGTGTTGCCTACATTTCGAACTTTCATCGATCTATCTTAAAACGGCCTCTCGACAATTACCATTAAAACGAAATTGATATTTCTAATACATAAATTTTATTATGTTTTCAATTACGATGGTAACACTTACGTAAGATTTTAAAATAACTTTGATTGGTCATTCTTTATTGAAATATAATAATTACCACACTATGTGTTGAAAAATATAATATAACTAAACATTATCTATAAAATAATAATTATCAATCTATGTGTATAAAAATGTAATAAACTCTGTGTGTTTTTGTGGAGAGAAAATAAGAGTAGAAGACCAGACCAGGTGCATACATTTTGTTGACGTCAAACTTCGACGTCATCCTGCGTCGCACGTGGTACGCGTCATTCGCTTATTACTTTCACGCAGATCGCACGCGTGTTGTTGCGCGCGAACTGCTCGAATAATGGCATCCATTACAGCTTTCGTTGCTCTTCGTTCTTAATCTACAAATATTTTCCCACTGGCAATTTTGTTAATCATCCAAACAATAAAACTAAAAAAGAATAGAAAAAAAGAACGTTTCAATAAATGGAAAACGTAAAATTTTATATCCAATAACGAGATCTTAAAATATTAAAGAACGAACCTAGGAGTCATCGAACGCTTTCATTCATGATTCTCGCTTGACTATATATCTTAAACATCGAGTTGCTCAATGAAACTCAGGATTTCAAACTTAAATCAAGCCACTATAGGATTATTGAGAACGAAAGGAGCAATCAAAATAATTGGTTCGTAAGTTTCCACAGAAATGGGAAGCAAAATTGTTTAGGATGTGGGTAAATGGATAGTCAGTGAGAATTTCTTTCTGTTTCAATTCGGAGAAAAACCTACGTGGCGGAAAATCCAAATCCGTAGAATTCGTACGAATTCATTCACTGATCCCTCCTTTTCATTCCCTCCTCTCTGCGAGTTTCTGCGACTCCCTCTCCCTCGGCGAAATTGCTAAAAGGACTCGCGTAACGCGAGGAGGAGAGGAAAAGGAGGCGAAACATCCATCAGCGGGTCGTTCGCACGCAGGATCGCATGGAGAGTGAACCCGAAGTCCGGGCTGCGTCGGCGTCGGCGTTTCACGATATGGCGGCTAGGTTGATGTCGCGGCGCCTCGCGTCAGCGTCGCTAGGACCGTCGACGACCGAGGCACAGTGGTGGTCCACGTGTCCTCTGTGCCTGTGCTCCGCCATTTGGGCCGCGAGTACCCCGTTTAAACCGCGCGCGCGCGCGAGAGAGAGAGAGAGAGAGAGAGAGCGAGAGTCTGCTCTCTCGCGAACCTTCGCCCAAGATTCGACCGTGGGGGTGAGAAACGAGGGCGTGTAACACGGAAAGAGCGTGTGTGCTCGCGCGACCGCAGGTGTATGTGTGTGTGTGTGTGTGTGCGTGCGCGCGCGCGAGTAGGACGAGGAAAACGAAAGAAAGGGGCTGGCGACGGAGGTGGTGGAGGAAGACGGCCCGAGATACGCCTCGAACCTGCCTGCGCGAACGCCGCATAGGGTGAAACAGAGTGAAAGACAGGAACAGACGGAGAGAGAGAGGAGGGAAGAGAGAGGCTGGAAGGAAGTGTGCTCCGGTGATAGTGGCTGGGAAAGTGTCAGCGCAAAAAGTATCTCCCCCGTGCTTGGGGCTGGATCGGTGACTACGACCGTAGTACCACCCTTGGCCTACATCCCTTCGTTTCGAACGACTCGCTGACCCTGTTTCCATTTTCTCTCGTTTCCAACGAGCTTGATTCATCGGCCACCACCTCCACCACGATCGTGACCGATCGTCGCGCGTCGACCCCCCGCCTGATGTAACCCCCCCCCCCCAATTTCCGCGGCGTTCGCGAAGCTCGTGACGTCGCGACATCGCGAGCCATACAACAGCCGCCACTTGCCGATACCACGTTTGCGTGTTTGCGGTCACGCTCGATCGTCGAGAGTGAGATTCCACGGAGCGCGCGCGCGCGCGCGCGAGAGAGAGAGAGAGAGAGAGAGAGAGAAGGGATTGGAGAGGAAAGTTCCGGGATGGTAGTTGTTCCGGTTCGGAAACGACGCGACTCGCGAGAATCTCGAGGTGAAAGATAAAGCGGGTTAGCTGGTCGGTGTCCAGCGTGACAACGTCGTGGACTCGTCTCTCCCTCTGGTCTTCCGACTTCTGCCAATCAATAACCAGCGCACCCGACTCGTTCACGCTCTGCTCTCTGCCTTCCTCTCCCTTCACTCTCTCTCCCTCCCTTTCTCTCTCTTTTTCGTTCTATCCGTTTCCCTCGTTACCGTTCACCGTTCCAAGTTCCCTCTCCCTGTTTCTCGCGACTCACTCGAGATACCGAACGATACCGAACAAATACGGAACGAAACGTGGGTCGACGGTAGGGGCTGAAAAAAATTGTCCCGATGTATTATTATTGAGAGGCTGGTTCGTTTGGTCGGCGATGCCTTCCCGTTTCCCTCTTCCGTCCGATTCGCGTCGTTCCTCTCTGTTCCCGTGCGCTGCCGCCGCCTCCCTCGTTTCTTCTCCCCTTGCTTCCGCTTGCTCTTCCTAGCTTTTACCGCCCTTTTCAGCGGCTACGCGGTGAGAGAGAGAACAAACCGGCAGACTACTCCCCAGTGTCTGTCTGTGTCTCCTCCGCTTGTCCCTCTGCTGTCGTTCCTCCTCTTCGATTCGAACGGGAACCAGCGACGACGAGCGGAACGGAAACGGGCACAGCGAGCGATCGGTGACGACACACACACACACACACACACACACACACACACACTGTGTGTGCCGAGAGAGAGAGAGCCGAGGCAACGCGAAACGCGCGTTTCGTCGCGACGAAACGAAACGAAACGAAACGAAACGAGACGAAACGGAACAGCGAGAGGCGGCGCGGCGGTAGCGACGCTCTAGCTGCTGGCCGCGCCAGCGCCCTGCACGCAGCACCTTCAAACAGAGCCACGAAACCTATTTATACTTCGTCAACGTAGCGGACGACGTAGCGAGAACAGCGCCGTGTTCTGGCCGCCCACGCGAGCAACAGCTCGAACGAACCGCGCCGCGAGCTCCACGACCACGAACCTCCAGAGTGGACGACGACCAAGACGAGCAACAGCCAGCCAGCCAGGACGAGACCAGCCACCAACTTGTCATCTCGTCTCTACGGTCTCTACGTGTTGCTATTCCGTTACTGAATATTCGCCATAACAGTCATCGTCGTCGTCGTCGTGCCGAATCGTGGCTGGAGGACGTAGCCGAAGTTAACCGGACGAGCAACTCGGTGGAATTCGTGAAACGTTCGTCATCCATCCATCATCCACCCATCCCACCGTGTACACTCCCGATTCGATTTCCAACGATTCGAGAGATTGGAAGATCGTTTACTGACTGGTTAGAACCGCTGATAGAGAGATAGTTAGATAGACAGAGAAAGAGAAGGAGAAAGAGAGGGAGAGAGAGAGAGAGAGAGAGAGAGAAAGAGGAAGAGAAAAAGGGAGAGATAAAGAGAGGTTCGTTGATGGTCGTGGTGTCGATGGACAGGGAGGAAATCCTCATGGGACAGGATCAACGAGAGTGGAGTCTGGCTAGCGGCGCGACCACCGGAGCCCACCCATAGGGGACGCCATTGAGAGTCTATCTTTCCCTTGGCGTGTGATCGACCGTCGCGCATCCGCCTTCCCTTCTCGCATCGTCGTGTGCCGATCTGCGCGCTCTACACCACCGCGGCGGTTGCTCTCCCGTCGCTGGGGCTGCTCCGCTCGCTGGATGGGGTTGGGTGTCGTCGTCGTCGTCGTCGTCGACGTGGTGTCGTTCGGTCCTGGTCGGTTGTCGTTGAACGTGTGTCGCCGCTGGTGATCGCGTTGCCGGCGAGCCAGTGGACCGAGAACAACGAGAGGGAGGAGAAGAAGAAGAAGAAGAGGGCGAGGAGGAGGAGAAGGAGGAAGAGGAGGAGAAAGAAGAAGAGAGCTGCCGAAAGTATCGGAGCTCTCGAAGGCTGGGCGGGAAATGGCCGGTGGTGTACTGTGTTATAATGCTTGAGGACGATCCGCTGGCTGGACCGACGAGGCGCGCCGATTCGAGCGATCGTTGTTGCTCAACAACCGCGAACGACGTTACTCTCCACTTGGCTGTGATCGAGGCTGAAGGTGTCGGCGAGGTGATCGTCGTCGAGGGGATCGCTCCCGAACAGACTACGAAGGAGAATACAGTGTCAAAGGGGCGGCTCGCGTAGCCGGGGCTACGTCTGGTTGTGCGTGTGGTGCGTGGTGCGCGCGTATGTGTCCGTCCGTGAGTGAGTGCTACGAGTGAAAAAAGAGAGAGAGAGAGAGAGAGAGAGAGAGAGGAAAAAAAGGAAAAAAGAAAGAAAAAAGGGCGAAAGAGGCGAGGTAATACGGAGAAGTTAGAAAGCTACGAGGAGCGCGTGGCCGAGAGCATGCAGGATTCGGGCGAGGCCCGCAGAGGCCTCAGTCCCGCCGGTGGACCGGGATAAGTTTTTCACCCGTAACGGTTCACGAGTGTCGCCGTATCCGAGTGACCAAGAGGATAAAGAGGGGTCGGATTAAACGGCTGCTTGGTCGCGTTCGCTCGACCAAGTGAACGTCCTTAAGCTGAGATCGCAGGAACGCGGGAAGCGAGCTGGTCTCGCTTTCGGGCGCATGGAACATGATAGAGGTGAGGTGATGCGATATCGATTGAGAGATGCCCTGTCGATGGTTGAGATGCGAGCGAGAGCTTGCGTCCTGTGTGTCCCCTTTCTCTTTCTCTCTCTCTCTCTCTCTCTCTCTCCCTCTCTCCTTCTTTCTCTCTTTCTCTCTGTGTGTGTATCTCTTTCGTGTCTCTCTTATGTGTATCAATACATTTCGTTCGACAGTAGAAATTTCGATTTGCTTCCGACTTCGGGATTTTCGGGAAACGCGAAAAAGGGATTGGAGCGAGCGTTTCTTAGCAGGGACGGTTAACAGCTGGAAAACATCCGAGCCAGCGGCCGAGGATTTAGGTTAGCTAGATTGTGTCGGGCCTGTTGATCCAACCGAGATTTATATTCGGCCCGGATGAATCCGTTGTTGCTGACACAGCGCGCCGGAACCGGGAAACGTTTCGCGATCCTCCGCGAAACACCGTACGATCGAACGATTCAGTTGTTTAGAAAACTGAGAAAAATTGGTATTGGTAACTTCCTGAAATTTCCAGAAATTCGCTCGGTAGAGGTTAGGACCAGGAAACTGATTTGAGGTTAGTCAGTTAGCAAATGATTTCCAGTTGGTAACAATTGAGATCTAGGTCGCCGGTTTAAAACAGTGTTCGAGCAAAGTGCTCTCGAGAAGAGCTTTTTGTTGCCTGTACAGAATGTTTATGCAAATTCGTACATCTCTATGAACGCGATTAAAGAAGCGATTCAACGGAAGCTTGTTTCATCTGTCAGTCTTTCGTTAATGCGCAAACATCTACAGATTAAAGACGACGCACATTGGGCGCGATACTATCAAACGGTACTAAACGACAGCTTGAAAAAGTTTCGTCGATATTTTTGTGTGCGAACCTCTTTCTCTGTCCTCGCGCTGAAACTCTATAAATAATGCCTAACCACGCGTTTCTTAACAAGCCTCTATATAAAGATTCAAATGTTCAGAATATCGTCGTTCACAGACTCTTGTATCGATATAAACTTTTGTATTGGTTTCGTCGCAGTGCGGGAAGTTGTGAACGATTAAAATGTCCAAAATATAACTGAGCTCTACGTTGTTCGGGTGTTGCGCACGTGCTTTCGAGCAGAGTGGCGCGTCGATGAGGTCGATCCTCTTGCATCGATAGCGTTTCGACGTTTCAAGTCACTGCCACCCGATGATGATACGTGGTATCAACAAGTGTCTGAGCTTGTTGCACCGATCCAACGACACCGTACGATGTTTTTCGGCGACAGAAAAAGAAAAAAAAAGAATCCCTCGTCGAAACGATTCGTAACAGCGTCCGGTTGCAACGCTGCATTTAAAAATAGAGACGCAGCCTTCGCAGAGAGGGGAGAATCTCCCTTTTTTCTACGCGAATGTTTTTCGAATGAAAATGTTTTCGTGTCTTTCTCGTGGCACGTAAACATTGTGCGAATGCACTTTTGGGCAACGTTCCAATAATCGCCGATGTTCCCTCGATCATTCCGTATCCACGCCACGTTCCCTCCGTATCGTTTTATTAGCGAACTTTCTCCTCTTCGCGTTAACGAAATTAACATTGCTCGTTGCCCGCGTCGCGTCGCGTCGCGTCGCGTTTGTTTTAAATTCAAGTGATAATGAATTGTTAGATTTAAATGTAAGTAATGAATTCGTTAGATACGACGAATTGTTTCACTATCTTTAATAAATTTGAAGGATGATTAATTTTATCATTTTGTGAGATTGTATCGTTACTCGTGAGGAACCGTGGTAGATACAGTTTGAATATTTTCTTTTCTCTATCGCTTTTTGTCGTCTTTCTTTACCACGTTGTAGAGTAAGATATTTCCAAAAATATCTACCAATGCGTAAACATTTCGCTCTTTATGTGTCTAGTCAAAATGCTTTTAAACAAAGCTGTTGTTTCAAAGCTATTTCGTCCTATTGTTCACCTGTCCCGTTGTTCACTTTCATAAATATCAAATTATTATTTAATTATCAAGCCACCTAAGTTACGTAACAGGACAAATTTCCAACGAAATCTAACCTCGCTTTCCAATCCAAATTGAGGATCAATTAAATTCATCAATTAAATTCACGAAATGATTCTTCTACTAGTTAAAAGTGCGTCTTAAATTCATAAGATATCGAATTGATGATCAAATCAGTTGAATTACATAATGAAAAAATATAATTTGACCCCAACTTTCGATCCAGATTAAATTCATCGAATCAAACAATTTTTCCAAGAATTATAAATGCATCTGAAGTTAAATAATTTCTACCGATTGTTACTCATACTCCGAGACACATCATCTTTCAGCGCTCATCGTGTTTAGCATTTTTCCGTTTGAAAAACTTTTCTCGCGGCAGTTTCATTCTCCATCCCTCCACTTCCGTCTATTCGCTTTGTCGTCGACGAAAATGGAAAATCCAATACAATTTTCCACTCCAAATTAAGAATCGATTAAGCTCGTCCAGTGAAATAATTCTCCCAAGAATTATAAATGCATCTTGAAGTTAAGTAATTCTTTCGATTGTGATCGTGTACTCCAGATTTCTTCAAGAAACATCATGTTCCAGCGTCTTCTCATTCTCCACCCCTTTACTTTCGTCTACTCGCTTCATCGTCGGTGTTCGCGGCCGCGATTTCCAGCGGCAACGAACCACGACACGCGTTTTCGTCTTCGAAATTTGCCACGTTCCATTATCGTGCAAGCGAATACGCGCCTGCTGTTTGTCAATCCGTGCCCACCGTCCGTATAAACGACTCGTTATCGTAGCGTATATAAGTTGCTCTCGAATCGGATCGTCGATATACATTGCCGCGTAAAAATAAAGCGAGTAAGGAGAGAAAGAAATTTTACGTATACACGCGATTGCGACCCGATTCACAACTGGCGTAGTTTGAAATTTGGTTAATTTCTTTAAGTTCGGCGCAATTAGGTCGCTCAAGATTTTCGAAATTTTTTTTCGAAATTTCGAGAGTCAAGGCTTTGCAGGATTCGTTTCGAAATGGTGAAATTCGAAGTACTTGGGATCTCTGTTAGATTATCGCGGAATTCTTTTCAGAATATACTTCGTTTCAAACGTTTAAAAAATTTTTTAAACATTTTATGATCTGGAATGCATCGTGATCGTTTTAGATCCGATTCGCGCCAGGTTTTGAATTGGTGTGTTGACTTTTTTTTTTAAATTTGACGTAATTAAGTCGCTCGATATCCTGGAACTTTTTCGACACGATGGAAATTTTTTTTTTAAATCTCAAGATCCAAAATTTTGTAGAATTCTTTTCGAAACGGTGAATTTGAAGTGAGTCTCGACGACTTAGACTATCAGAATTCTTAATACATTTTAAATTTCAAATGTACGCGCGCAATTGTGATCCTTTCCGACTCACGCGTGATTTGAAATTTGTGGAGAGGTAGATTTTTTAAGTTTAGCGTGATCAGGTTGTTTGTGATCTTGAAAATCTTCCGACACGTTGGAAACTTTCAAAATTCGAGCTTCTAAAATTTCAAAAGACAGAGTTTTTCGAAATTCCTTTCGATTTAAAGTACTCTTGATTACTAGATTATCGTAGAATTTTTTTCAGAATACACTTAATAAATGAAATTCGTTTGAAATTTGGACTTGCTTCGACCCGATCTTCAAGAGTTCTTAAAATCTTAAGTATTTCAAAAGTATTTTGTACTTTGAAGATTTTTCAGAAGCTTTTTCAGGTTCTCCCAAGACTTCACTATACAGCAACTGGCATTCTCTCGAGCATTCTTTTCCAAATCTTTTAGGCAAGGTTGCCCTGCATTACAGGGGAATTTTAGATTCTAGAAGAGTTTAAGGCTTCGAGCATTCGATGAATTTAGCGAGATCTTGTAATTCATCAGTTTTCCGCATCAACTTGGGAGGCACTGAACGGATCGATGGGTGCAGTTGAGCGTACGACAATCGTATCCAAACAAATTGGCTGGCTTTTGAAAGCTTATGTGTCAATTATCGTACGGTCAGGTTGTTTCAATTAAAGACTTTATCGTGTTTCCGCGTGCGAGCCTGTGATGTTTTTCAAGTGTTCAAATGTACTCGAAGCCAGGGAACAGAGTGAGAAGGAAAGAGGAAGATTCGCTTTTCCATATAAGCTAGTTCCATTCTACTTCCCCCTTTTTTTTCTTCCTCTCTTTCTTTCTTTTTTTTTTTGATAAAAGTTACCCCTGATTTGTCCTGAAATGTCCTCTTTTTGGTTACTTCGATTCACAAGAAATAGAGACTCTCTGCATTTTCTTTTAAAATTCTTTGCTTGAGAAAAAAATTCATTAACAGTTTCCTCTCCTTCGAATTTCTTCGTTTTCGAAATATAATTACTTATATATATATAATCTCTTAAATAATTTTTGATTTTGTCGAATTTCGTCTCTCGCCAAATATATTGCAATTATGTTCTCTCAACGGTAGAACTACCAGCGAAATATTTTTCAACTTTGTCGAATTTTGTCTCCCAATTGAGCGTCACAATTGCAAGAAAGAGAATGAAATTTTGTCAAGCACGAGTTTAAGTCTTTGATGTAATGAGGAAACATTCATTAAGCGCTTTCCTTATTACCGTCTACATAGGCCGCAATTAACGCCCATTTCTAGAAGTCTGTACACTCGTCGTAACGAGACGACTCCTCTGTCTGCCAATTCCGCGTTCCCTAATCGGATTTCCCTAATCAAAACCCTCCGGAGGATAAGTCGCTCGCCGTTCGCGCTAACGTGGCAATCAGAATCTACAACGTGATTTCGAATTGTCGCTTCCGTGAGCGCGCAGGCTTCCGCAGTTAATCTTCGCTCATTATTACCGACGTTCACACTAATTTCGAATCGACCCTTGTCTCCTAATCTCCGCAACTCTCGACTATCCCTCGTCTCCTTTCTCTCCCGATAAACTTCAAATTATCACGTCCCCTTCATTCTTCATTCAGTCTCTTCCAATCTAATTTTCCACTTCTGCAGCGTTTTCCTTTCGTTCATTCTTCGCTTCCAGCCGAGGCTTCAAGCTTTCGAGAGAAAATTTTAAAGCACATTCCTGCTTTTTCATTTTCATTTCTTCGTTTTGTTTTGTTTTTTTTTTTTTCGTTTCGATTCATTCGTAGAAATATATCATTTCTATTCAATTCTTCGTCCAGTCCCTTTCAGATTTTTAATTTTCCATTCGTATCGCATTTTTCTTTCATTCATTCTTTTAGGCGAGGTTTACACTTACACGTTGAAAGAAAATTTTAGAGCACATACTTGCTTTTTATTCTTTTTCTTTTTTTTTTTTTTTTTTTGTTCATTTGGAACAATTTATTATTTCTATTCGTTTCATCATTTAGTCTCTTTCAATTTAACTTTCCATTCCTGTCGCATTTTCCTTTCACTCATTTTTCCAGGCAGGATACAAAATATTGAGAGAACATTCCAAAGTTCTTTTATCTTTCATTTTTTTAATTTTATTTCACTCGTAAATTCGTCGCAATTCGTTTCAACTGTTTTTGGAATTTGAGAAGAGAAATTTTCTCTTGCAATCTAATTCAATTTATTCCTTTCCCGACAATTTTTCTACGCGTTAGATTCCTTTCAAATTCCCTCGACTTACTCGTAAGTGCTTCCTCTCGATCGAATTCTCCATCAAGCCTTTCATCAAGCTATATTCGCGTTTCGAAAGGAAATTTCGAAACTTTTCAAGGAAAATCCCAAACAATACGACTCCCTTCGACTTTCCTTGTCCAACTCGTAGGTTTGACCGATCCTTTCAACTCTTCTCCTTTATTAATTCCCCTGTGTCTCGAACACGATCTCCTAAGCTCTCAAAGAAAATTCCAAAAGAATACCGATATACCTCATTTCTAAATTTCCTCTCCAATACAATTCACCTCTCTCCTCGGTTTTCTTCCACATTAATTCGTCCACTGGACATTCCGAATTTTTCTAAAGGGAATTTCAAAGAATACCTCTTCACCCGATTTCTAAATTGCCTCTTCGGCGCACAATTCACCGTTCCCTTCGGCCCCTTTTGTCAATTCCCCCACTCTCATCTTCCAATGAAAATTTCAAAGAACACCACTTCACCCAATTTCTGAATTTTCTCCTTGCCCCTTTTCTTTCACGTTTCTCAAACTCGGACTCTCCAAATTCCTCCAAAGTGAGCACAAAAGAATCGAATTTCCTTAATTAATCCTTTCTCCCATTGCGTTCGAGTTAATTCTTCCCGTTGTCACTTCGGTACAATTCATCGTTCATTCTCTTTTCTTAACTCCCCCGCTTTCCTCCGTTGTTCTTCCAATGAAAATTTCGAAGAACACCCTCCTCACCCAGTTTCTGAATTTCTTCTCCGACACCATTCGCTCTTCTTTCACTAATTTCTTTTTTTTTTTTTCTTTTCCTTTCCACGTCTCGAACTTGACTTTCCAAATTCCTCCGAGAGTGAGCGTAAAATAATCGAATTAATTCCTTTGCATTCTTCCTGCGCTCGAACCTCAAGGATTCTCCTCGAACTTGTCCAGCAGAAGAAGCAAATAAACTGTTTCTTCGTTCGCCAGTTGTCGTATCGAACCGTCCCAGATGAAGTTCCAATGACCCAACGACCCCTGCTCGAAACAAAGCGAAACAAAACAAGAAAAAAGAAGTCCGTCGTAAGATTCGCTGCTCGACGTAACGGGTGGCTGAAAGAAGGTTAAGGTCGCGCAAAAGGCCGAAGAGCGTCGATCGGTGGCACGGGTGGCGGGCGCGGCTGTGGTGCGCGCTTATTTTTAGCGATGCGGAGGAACGACGAGGATGGGTTACGGACGTGGAGATAGATAGATAGATAGATAGATAGATATATAGATAGATAGATGGATAGAGAGACAGAGAGAGACAGAGAGAGAGAGAG
>WIUT01005137.1:0-15577 GCA_010645135.1 Tetragonula clypearis | reverse complement strand
ATTTACAACACAAATTACTCTTTTGACGCTCATTTTCGACTCTGTGCCTCTCACATCACATTCATACTTTTCATTCACGCATCTTCAGCAAACAGGCCATCTGTTAAAAGTGAAAATAACTAAATATATATACTATACACAATGATTTCGCTACTACAGGAATTTGTATCAAGATGAGACATTTAATATTTTCTTTAATGCTGAAAGCTGAAAAATTCACGCGCTGAAAGCTTGAAAAGATACAAATCTGTATCAAGATGAGATATTTAATATATTCTTTTAATGCTGAAGGCTTAAAAATTCACGTGCCTGTTTATACAAACATCCTCTTACGATTTTCAACACTTCGTCCCTGCAAAATATCCCTACGTGTAATATCGTTTATTCCGATCAGCAGAAATTCAGAGAAATCAAATCGGCGAACGAGAAAGGGCAACAAGTTCCGACTATAGATTTCTCACGATATTAGAACCTCAACCCTCTAAACCCTCTTATAGGAAATGCCATGGTCTAATGCACTTGACGAGAACCGATAGTGGCTGGAGGAATAACGGCATGCTCGTTCACCCATATACTACTAGTAGCAGCTACTTGTACAGTAGACGGTGCTCAAACTATCTACTCTCTGAACTTTCGAGTGCCTAGTCAAGCACCGTGTATCAGCAGGCGTGTATGCAAAACTGTACACGCGTTTGTTCGTATGAAAGCGAAATTGAAAGAAGCCTGAGAAGCCGGTAATGACAGAAAGCAGATATACAGAGTACTTAGTACTACGTGGAACAGAAGAGAAAGGAAGTGGAGTTCAGCCACAAAGGGGAAACATTTGCTACAAAATAGTAAAAGCGCGGTGCTACAGTACGAAAGGATTTAGACGCAAGAAACGAATCAGACTCCCGAGACGAAAAAATCGAATTTTTTTCTGTAAAAAGAGACAAATCAGATATTCGTCCGTTTTTAAGAAAGTGATTTTTTAAAAAGTTACCGAGAGAAATCGTAATTGATAAAATCGACGTGAAGCTCGTCGAGAAAGCTTAAAACATTTTAAAGCCTTAAAGGCTACGATTAAGGGTAGAAAAATATTCGAAAATATACCTTTTTTCAATATCAAATTGAACTTAATTACAGAACACGTACACGAGCGTGAGAATTTCTGAGTATTTGTACAGAATAGAAATTTGTAATCAAACGAAGATTAAACTGATTAAAGCTGATTAAATAGAGAGCGATAGGTAGGCAAACAGGGATTTGAAAAGAAGCGATGTAATGAAAAATGTAGCAACGGATTTTAGGATAAGAAACATGGCGATGTGCCAACCAGCTAGTAGTAGAAGTGATAGCAGAAAGAGGCAAGAAAAATATTTGGAAAATGTAATAAAGTAAAACAAGAATGCGATATAGAAATGCAAGGAGAGAACATAATTGCTTAATATTCGGACACTAAATATTGACTGTTATAATTTTGTAAAAACTGTTATAATTTTGTAAAAATTAAACTTACTATACTTGGACTGGGTTTTAAAGTTTGAAGCCCGTGCTTTCAGAATGCATCTGAATATATTTTAAATGTTTTTACATTGTGTAATATAAGTGAAGACACTTTTCTTCTCAAAAAGTATAGATTGTTAGCATCTAAAAACATTGGAAAATATCTTTTGTGACTGAATCTACAATGGATTTGTAGATTGAAGCCTTCCCTTTACAATGACCTGTTAAAATTTGATGCAAGTACGATTTTATTAAACCTTGAATATCAGCGAAAGCAAAGAACTGAGCAGTAATCAATTACTTTGTAATCATTTCTGTAGCCAATTACTAAATAGTAATCGCAAAAATAGTAATCATAATCATTAACTGAATAAATCGTTATTAAAACAGATCAATAATCTTGATTAACTTTTGTAATTTGCAATCATTAATGAATAATTTTTAAGTGATTAAATGATTAATTTGTATTTTATTACGATTCGTAACGTGTCATTTTTTTCATATCGTCATAACACGTTCGAATATATTAATTATCTAGAGTTGTGCTGTTCAATATAATTTAATATTATTATTGGAAACCGCTTGCACAGTTTAAATAGTAGACAATATTCTTTGCTGCATAATAGTTATCTATACTGTTGAATTTACAATGATTTGTCAAAGTTTATAATTCTCCGATATATTTTTGATGCAAGGATCAATGTATTGTAATGAAGAATCTTAAAATTTCGATCATTCGCCATTTTCGTTAAGTGATATAGAAAATTGTGCCGATAATTGTACTTAAGAATTACACGGATTATAGTTGATGAAAAATTTTTCGGATAAAATTATGCAAATAATAATCATTTAGTTTCTTGAAATGTATACAGTGTTATGTCGATAAAAATAAACTGCTGATATAATATTAATCAAAAATGTAATCACGTTATGATAAATAATTTATTAAATTAATCATCATCTTCGATTAGAATGATTTTTGTTATTTCCATTGTTCATTAATATCGTGATTTTATATTTATCGTTAATCAGATTACGTTTTGCCATGAGTCTGGCGGAAACGGATATAACAACGAAAATATTACGATTTCTTGAATTTTTGTTGTTCAATATTTAAAGCTCGATAAAATGACAAAAAGTAAATCGCATAATAATACGTCGCACGATTAATCGTACGTCAATTTTTCGGAGGTCGTTGTAAAAGAGAGACTTTAAATCTTCACATTTATTGTACATTCGATCGTGAAGTGAATTTTTTGCTGGTTTCACGTAATGATTGTAGCATTTTTGAGAAAAATAGTATCTTCATTTTCTCATTCACTGCGCGACGCAAAAACCTTTTAGAGCGAAATATTTTTAAAATATAGGCTTCAAGCTTTAAAACTGAGATTCATCATTGTGCGATTTTTACAAAATTGTAACGGTTTAAATATTTAGTATCTGAATTAATCAATGTGAATGACTGTACAATATAGACAGGAAGAAGGGATAACAGAAGAATTATAAAAGTACGTGGGAAAAGAAAAACAACAAGATTGAGAAAGTGGAAAATAGATAAACGATATCGATGACAAAAATACTGGTGAGAGAGAAAAAAGGAAAGGGAAGAGAAAAAGAAACTCCTTGCAGAAGAAGATGGATTTCGAAAAATCGTGCGAAAATAAGGAGGAACGAAACAAAACAAAAGGGAAACGGAGAGATGAAAAGAGCGAAAGCAGGAAAATCATGTATCAACAAGGAAGGGCAAAGAAGCAGTAAATCATAAATCACAAACAAGATAGATCTAGGAACTTAGAACACTTTAAAAACTTACTGGGTGGTTCAGATGGAAAGTTCAAAGGAGCCAGGTAGGAACCAGAGGGAAAGAATGTTGAGAAGCCTGACAGAGGAAAAAGTAGACAAATAAATGGTGGAATTGAAAATGACGAGGGTAACAAACGAAGACGGGATTCCTGGAAGCAGTAGAAATACAGCGAAGGAAGGCATAAGAGAAAAATCGAAAGCAGCGGCTAGGAAGATGGCCAGAAGCTTCTCAGAAAAACTGGAGAAAGGCGTCGATTTCCTACAAAAAAAAGGAAATGAGAAAAAAATCCAAACGAAGCATTGCAAAGCACAAGAATCTATGCACCCAAATGAAGTGCAAACGAAAGACTGGAAAATGACACGGAAGAAAAAAGAATCCCATCTGGCTGGATTTAGAAAAATCTTTAAAAAAAATTTCCGATTACGATAATTTTCGCAATTATTTTATGGGCCTAACAGTACTGCCCAAGGATGCGTCTCTGGTAGCAGAACCGAGGTCAGAAAAACGCATTCCCTACATTATACTTATACTTTAAAATAATATGTATTTTAATTGCAAAAAGAATATCTTCTTGTCAAAAGGACAATTACAAAATGTCTCGAATGCTGTGCGGTCTCGAATGATATTATTCTAATTGAATGCAGAGTCTTGAGACACTCCAACCAAGTTCCGTTGATGAATAGAACGCATAAACACGAACGCGACGCAGATGACTTTAAACAATAATATCTTGAAAAGTCGGACGCGGTCGGATATAATTTTTACATTATTATATAGAAGAAAATTCCGTGAAAAGATTCCTAGAGAATTTTCTTAATTTTCTTCATTCCGTTCAATATTTAAAAAAATTTTTCCCCGTTTATTATGTAATGGGGAAAATATATAATTTGCAGTGGCAAAGTATGGTTTCTCATTAAGAAAGACCATATTTTATCGTAGAAAAAAATTCAGGGTAAAAAATTAAATACAGTACAATTCAAAGAAAAAGAACATAAATTATTTGATGAAAATCGAAATTTTTAAAATGTCTAACTTCATGTGTTCTTTTATGTGTTTTAACTAAATTATTTTTTATTAATTTTTTCATTCTCGAGATTGGTGGATATTTAGGAATCTACATATACATTAAAAAAGTATCGAAATGAGAAAGTTGATTATTTTGTGAAAAATTTGTTATCGCCTGGATTTCCAATTCGCATTCCCATTATGTGGCTCTGTTCACAATATTTGTCGTGAATCTGGAAGAAGAACTGAAGAGAGGACAAATAAGAGGGAACAGAGTAGTTAGTTTATGCAGTTTGCAGACAAATGCAGTTTCGGTAGCGGAATAATAAAAAGTTTGAAAAGACTTGGATAGGAAAGAATTAGTGTCAATCATAAAAAAAGACGAAGATAATGAGTTATAGGAAAGAAAGAGTAAAGAAAATTGAATGTAACTAGAAAGAGAAAACTATAGAAGAATTCAAGGAATTTAATCACGTGGAAACAAGATCGCAGAGTAACGAAAATATGGGATAGAATAAAGGAAAGGCTAAGAGAGTAAGCTTGGGACTGAGATATCATGGTATTAGATATGCGAGAATTTTGGACGATTTTAGAAAATTTAAAGCGGATATTAAAATACGGATATATCTATCCGACATGTTAGTACTTGGAATGCCAATGCAGAGTTTCAAAGATAAAGCAGAAATGGGAAGAGAAAGTTGAGATACATAAAATACACTTGGTGCACATCTGCACGCTGGACTACCTGATGCCGGAAGAAACAAAAAAAAAAAAAAAAGAAAAAGGAAAACCGAACCTGAGGGTGACGGCAGGAATTAGAATGCGAAGGTTTGAAGAGGGTAAGGAGCAGCGAAGGAAGAAAAATAGTTAAGGAATGCCTGAAGGAGAAAGTAAAGGACAAGAAAGAAACTAAAAGTGAAAAAGAGAGAGAAGAATATTTGAAAAGAAATGGCTTCAGTCAAGCGGGGGGGGGGGGGGGGGGGGGGGGGGGAATAAAAAAAAGGGGAGGAGACATCTTCTTTTGAACGTTAAAAACCAAAAAAAAAAAAAGTTGAAAAAAAGAAGAAACATTAAAAAGAAAAAAAAAAAAAAGAAAAAAAGAAAAAAGAAGAGAAAAAAAGAAAGAAGAGGGGGGGGGGGGGGGGGGGGGGGGGGGGGGAGGGGGTGAGGAGAAATGAGAAAAAGAGGAGCAGAACTCTTCTCTTGAACATTGAAATCCAACTACAAGAACAGTGTACAAAAAGTAGAACAGTTCAAATGTAACATAAGATATAAATATATCAGAACAACAGGGAAGAAAGGAAAATTAGAAATTGACAATCCAAACAAGTTAATAAAAGTTTAGAAAGAACGAGAAAACCGACATCAAAGCACGTATGTTATAAAGTTCAAAAAATTGAAAAGGAAAAAAAAGTAAGAAAAAGTAATCAGGATCGAAGATTAATAGAATAAATATGTTGAACCCGAATTGAAGTTAGAGTGGGAAATAGGGGAGAAAGTGAGAGAGAGTACCGATAGAATCAATTGAGCGTGTTGATAAAATAATAAATTATAAACCAATTCCTAGCCGTGAGGTTAAATCAGTAAATTATTATTACATAATAATAAGATAAAAGTAAGAAAAATTATAATTAATTGTACAAGACTTTTAATACATTAAAATTCAAACGTTTCTTATTGATTATCTATCTAACTTTAACTATTACAATAAAATCTTTTAGTAGTTAAAATTAGTAATACACAGCGTCCACATTAGCATTTTATTACATTATTATTTTATTTTAAGTTTATCTGACTCTACAACTCTTGTATAAAAAATCACCTTCGTGCTTTTAAACACCTTTTATAGTTAGTTGTAATAAATTATTGTAAATCATTGTTGTGGTTAAAGTTAAACGATATTTTACAATTATCTGTGATAATTGTATATCACAGAAGCAAATAGAAAAGACAGAAATATATTGTTTCTCATTCTCTCAATTCCATCTTTGGAAAGGAAAGAAGAAAGAAAAGATAAAAAAAGAAGAGAATTCTAACAAAAGTAGATCTCTCTTTGAAACAAACTCAACTGCTGGTATACTGCGGTAGTGCACATTATGTATCTAGCACTTGATGCTACGTTACGCTTCATCTTATGCAACATAGCATCAAAAATATGGTTATTGTTCTTCTTACAAAATGGAAAAGCAAAATTCAAAAAATATACAGGTTGTTTCATTTTTATTCCGCCAAACAGTGTCAGCGGGTTCTAAAATAAGAAAAAAAATATTATATATATATAAAAATATTATAAAAATATTATAAATGTAAGTCGTAAATTAAGAAGTTATAATAAATATAAAGTTACATAAAAGTTATAATAAATATGTCCCAAATTTAAAAATTAAAACTTCAGGAATGTGTTAAAATCGATAAACTAGAGAGAAAAATTTTTTTCTTAACAAATCTAGAAATTTGTTCTTGTTGTTTAAAGAAAATCGCAAAAAGAAGAAACAAAAAAACTTATTCAATAAATTTATTCGATGCCAATTAACTCAAAAGTAACTGAGAGACTCATGATTAAATAGATGATAATAGATATTATAAAATACACAATAACGTCATTTATGTTATTGTGTATTTTATCATCCATATTTTATAATAAATAATAAGTATAATTAAATTGAAAAATAATTGGAAAAATATTTTATAATAAATAATAAATGTAAATAAATTGGAAAATAATTGGAGAAACGAAAACATTTTCCTTCCTTCTCTTGCGATTTTATTCCAAAATGGAGCAAAAATTTCTATTTCTTCTTGCGTTATGCAAAGCTTTAACATTAAAATTCAGGACATATTGTAATATATTATAAAAATGACTAATCCTTTGTTTGATTCTGGTTGGAAACGTTAGGGATATTCAACTGTGCTGGAAAGATTTATTATCGATTACTATAACCACATGTATTATTGTATGTAGTGATGTATAGATTTTATTACACTTACGAATTTTTACTTATGCAAAGTGTCAAAAGAAATATTATAAGATCACGTCAGGATTTAATACAAAGAATTTACATTCAATGGAATAAAAGAGAATTGGGATAAATTTCGGAAGGCAATAAACTCGATTTATCAATGATGTTAATTTTGTATTCAGAAGAACGAACGAAAAAAATCGAAGTCTTAGTATATAATTATTACGAATAGATACGTTAAAGCAAAACAAAATTTATTCTTATTATTATAATTATAATAATTATAATAATAAGAATTAATTTTGTACGTTTTACTTCGTTTTAAATCGCTTATCTATCTAAGTTATATTTTCATAAGACCGTATAGTTTATGAACGAATTGTTTTAAACGAATGTAAGAAGCATTGACAATATTTTATAAATTCTCAAATTTCAACTACCAAATTAATTAAAGTCCACGAAATTCGAAAACTTCCTCCTGCTGTTTCAAATATTTGAAATTTAAATGATATTTGTAGACTTTTGCGATAGAAAGGAAAGTTATCGTTTAAGTTAAATTAAATTAAATTAAATTAAATTAAATACTGTTAACGGAAAATAAATTCGCAATATGTGCACTCCGTTTATTAATTTTTCACATTGTGAAACGATATTCGCGAGCACTGATGTTAATTTTACGATTTCACGGTAACAACGAAAGGCAATTTATGTTGAGATGAGAGCTAATTAATTTTACGAAGCGCACGCTTACCTTTAGTGAGCCCTTATCGGTTTTCGAAGTTGAAAACTTAATGTCAAGTGTCAATTAATTAATTTCATAAAACTACCATGACACATGCTTTTCCATGAAACGCTCCCACAAAATTGAAGTGCTTGTGCGCTACTGGAATTGAAGAAAAAAATAATGGTAACAAGCAACAGATTTTAAATGAATGCAGCAAAAATATTTTCGAAATAATTATCCATAGAGAAATAGAAAAACATGATTCCTGTGTGAAGTACAAATAGAAAGGATTAAGCGATATTTTCAACTGACACGAGAAACTTTCACAAAATATTTAACTTCTGTAAGATATTATATTACAATAAAGTACGAAGTAAAGTAATTTTGCTTATCGTTTTATAATATTATCTAGTTATTTGTATCGTTAGAAAATTCAATTGTTAATGATTATGACTATTGTTAGTATAATGATCACTTCAATTACTCCAAAATATTTATTAAAAATAGAAACTATGGTTATCAGTGACGGCGCAGTCAACGTGTTAATAATTATTAATATATGTAACACTGAAATAATTATTAATTTATTATATAAAAAGGAATAACTTAGATGAGAAAACAGGATAAAACAAAACAATTGTTTGTTTGCAAACCTTAGATGCATAATAGGTATTTGAAAAATATGAAATATTTTGCATGTTTATTATATTAATTATAATATTTGAACAACAATATTTTTGTATTATTTTTCAATATTATAAGAAGCAATTATCTAGAGATTATTTACACACGCATGTTTATTATAATATAATGGGAAATGAAGAAACAAAATTATGATTTAAAAGATTTTTCAAAAATTATTAGCTACTTTCCAATTTACGGCACGTATTGACTGAAATTAGAGACACTGCAGTTAAAGACTGTTAACCAAATTCCAAATGAGCCGTAAAACGTAGCAACATTTTTGAATTAGAAGCTACATTGTTTTATTTCCGTTTATTGTTTTATTTCGCTTGACAAAACAATAAAATAGGCGAAGAACGTTTCATAAAAATTATTCATTCTTTCAAAAATACGCGAAATGCTTTGAAAATTTCTAGATCCTATCCATACATGCTTTTAAAGTAAAGAATGTCGCTTTATCCAAAGAAAAGTAAATTATTATTACATTCGTTGGAATATTTCAAGGAAACTGAGATTAATTAATTCAACAAATTAAAAACAAAAAGAAAAGATTGTACACGATGATTTTGACGTACTTTAACAATGGAACCTGCCACGTAAACGATCATAATTAATTGAAACGATAGCAATTAAAATAAATAGATCTGTTGCAGCGATCGCGAGATCGATATTAATTTTGACAATAATTAACACTCGTATTTCGTTTCCTTTGTTTATCTTTTTTCTTCTTCTCTTCTTTCAGTAATTGTGAAAGAAGGAAATCGCTTGTGAGAGTATCGACGGGGTTTGGTTTTTCAAGTGTGAAGAAGGTGAAAAAGGGGGGGGGAGAGGGGATAACCTCGAGACGAGGCTGAAAATGAAGTTCGTACTGGTAAGTCGGTCAGAGACACAGGAAATGCAATTAGAGAAACGTGGCCGTGAAATTCCGCGAGGAGGAAAGCCGGCGGCATGAAAGGCGATGCTAGTGAGAAGCCTGGTAGATGCCGGAGGTAGCGACAGGATTTTTCAAAAGACTTTCCTGCTAAAAGGAAGCGGCAACACGTTTCGAGCAATAGGTTCGGCTTAACCGCAACCGGAGGAAATGGTTACACGCGATGGAGAGGTTGTGCCCCGTGTACGGTCGGAATCGAACGTAATCCAATACTATAGTTTCACAGCGCGCTGCCAGACCGCTTCCTTTTCATCCTCTCAGGAAAGTTATGATCAAACTCATAGGAAATTGATTTTCTCTGTGTCACACACGATCGCTTACACTTCCTGCGAGTTGTGTTATTTCTTCGAGAATTTTGATCCTGCCACGTTAAAGGCCGGCAACGTGCGAACGCGTAGCCGTTATGCTTGTTTCGAGCTGAAACGAGAAAGAAAGAAATGAGATTTCACGATGAAAAAGATGTTTTTTTTTTTTTATGGGTCTATCTTAATTTAAATGTCAAGGTTGCGCAATTATTCGAAACGTTCGCGTTGGAATGAGGTTAATGAAAAGATAAATTTTAAATACCTACTTCAACGTTAATGTACTCTGAATATAAGAAGGTAGATATTCTTATTAAAGTGTAAGATTTTTGGCATTGCGTGTCAAATGAAAGTATAGTTTTCTTGCCCTTTTATTGCACACTGACTAGATTATGATTTAATAATGCAAAGCATTTTGAAGACTTCTTAATTAAGCACAGATTTGTATCTTTAACTGACATAAATAAAATTATTCGAAAATCAATCGTATTAATCAGAGGGATGTAAACAAAAAAAAAAAATATATATATATACATATTAATATGTATTTATATATGTGTACATTGACAGTATATTAGACACTTATAGAGAAAAATATAAAATAAAAAATATTCATAAATAAAAATATTAATAATATTGATATTTTTTTTATTAACAATATCTCTAAAAAGTTAAAATATTCTTTGTTATTATTACTAACTCGGTTTTTACTTTTCAGACACCAACTTATAATACTTACAAAACTTATTGTTTTTGGATCTCGAATACTGTTTCCAGTTTTCACTTTAAAATTTTCGAAAAATTTCCAACATCATTTTTTAAGCACAGTATCGCCAGAAATAAAACAGAGATTGATTTCAACAACTTTAGTTTTTTTATTGCACTAAACCGCGAAGATAACGTAACGTTAAATTTTATCAATTACTATTTGTCAATCGTATTTTATTCATATTGCAATCAGCATATAAAACAATATTATAATATTATAATATTTTATTTTAACAAGTAAATATGCGGATTTTTATGCCTTTTGATTTAAGAATATTTATATGATATTTAATTTAAGAAAATTTTAAAGTACCAAAATGCAAAGAATATGCACAATGTATAAAAACATATAACTATCGAAAATAGAGTATTTGTTACAATACAATACGTATGCCGAAAATGAATTTTTACTTACATTCTATTCCTTCAACTGAGCTTATAAAAATATGAAATCGTACAAAGATCGCCTAACAATAATAATACGAATTTAAAATGAATTTGAAGTAACGAAATAGAGCAATGAATCCTGCAGAGTAGTATTTTGAATTTTTGTATTTTGAATATTCAGGATTCTTCTATTTTGTATTGTATCCAAAATCAGAATACAGGCTTATTTAGTAGTTTACAGTGTCGTAGAAATTAATTTGACGAGGAAAACTAAAAGAAACATGTACTCCAAATTCATAAATACTATAAAAAGTACTGATAATTATTAAACTGCAAACTTTCATGCACTTAGAAAGATATATATATAATGTACATAATATGCAGAAATATCCAAGTATAATACTCATTGTAATATTTAAAGAATGAAAATAATCTCTAACAAATTCTTTAACGAAGTATATATAAAAACTTAAATTCATATTAACATTCGTAATCTAACAATTGATAATTATTAATTCTCGTCGCATTTGTCTATACATCGCTCAATTTCAGATTTCACGATATTCATACTATAGAAATATACTATAGTTCTTGTACCTGTACTAAAGGGGGGAAAACTTCATCAATTTCAATGTATTTTGCAAAGCGATTATACATTTGATTATTTAGAATTTACCGATCCTGAAATATGTCATGAATTTACAATTCTTTCATTGAAAATCATTTAATTTTCTGAATCATTTCAAAATCACGATCGTGATTTTCGACTTGTCCACGACCAATTCAATGCCTACGTTTCGTAAGAATATGAATTTACGCGAAGCAATTCACCCGGTACGTAAATTTTAGATTAGGTCTAGTTTGCGTCTATTAAAATGGACGCGCGAACGACGAGCCTATATATACCGCGGTGAAGAAATACATTATTTTACGTGGATCAATTCAAACGAGCGGGTTGCAGTAATTTGGACGCAAGAGGCTTTTTAGACGCGAAAGCGAACGCAAATTAACGCAAACCGCTCGTGCAAGTTGCGAGAAAAAGTTGGACGAGTAAACTTGACGACAAATTACCGCGGCGGTGAGTTTGCTGCAAACCGCTTGTCTGCACCGATAATCTATACCCATGCCATTTTGAAATTTCTTGCTTTGATTTTGAAGTTCGTGTTGAGTTTTGATTAGTACGAAAAACCATAACCCATACTTCTGCTAAATATTACAGTGAATTGTTAATAACAGAATTTTAAAAATTTCCGAAATTATATATCGAAAGATGCAACTTTGCAAATATCTCGAAAACCAAAATCGAATGGCGATGATTTTTTGAAATTATCATCTTGATGATATATTTCAAAATTATTGAAACCGATGCGAGGGATCTATTACTATTGTTAGGTAATCTTTTACGTGCAGATGACGTATAGTTTTCATAGTTTGGGAAACACAAGAACAGAGTATGAAACTAAAGGCACTATATTTTTTTATATTTAAGCACTACATTTTTCTCTACATATCATATCGTTTTCTCGTGCGAAAAATTCAACGAGCGCGTTTAAATAATGTGAAATAATTCGTTTTATAACTTTCTCCCAATAATTGTAATATAAATGTAAAAGAATCTTGATATTTCTTCGTTCAGATCATTTTTATTATTGAACGGTTTGTCCCTCGTACGATTATTCAGAAACAAATGAAAATCTGTTGATAAGAGGTCTGGCGAATATGGTGGACGAGATAATCTCCTATTCAAATTCCACTATCTTGTCATTCTTATCCGATGAAGTCAGACGTTATCCTGAAGAAACAAAATTTTCTTCCTGTTTACCAATGCTATCGCGATAGATGTTAGCGGTAATAGTTTCTCCTGCTTCTAAAAAAACTCATCAGTCAGAAAAATCTCTAAAATTGTAATCAACAAAAATCAATAGAAACTTTTCCTAAGTAACATTGATCATTTCTTAAATACCTAATATTAGCCATTTTTCGACTGCGTTACTCGAATACGTTTTTCACGTACAATGTCAAAAGTATTCGATGTGTGCAAAAAAGAAAGAAGAAAGATACCTATTTCAGTTTAGGAAAATAATATAAAATGTAAACTAGAAATAAAATGCACATGCGTTATTGCATTTGCAGCAAAAATATGATACTTCTTTTAATTACAAAAGTCTGTAGAACTGTAATCAACAGAAATAACTTCTCACACAGAGAACTAGTGCAAAGAATTGAATACGCAGTTTTAATTTCACTGGAACTCAATTTTCAGGAACTTTATAATGTTATTAATTTTATTTCTTCCCGATATCGAGCTTGTATGATTAAAAATCAATAATACGAAATTGCTAGCACGTGATGAGAAACATATACTTAATAACATCGACATAATGATGCAATGTGCTATAATAAAAAATATGTCGCTACTTGTATATTTCATGGATACAATATTTATTTAGAATTCTACGACAAAGCGTCATGATGTCAAATTTCATTTAATATTTTCTTTTCTCTTTTTATCTTTACAAATAGTATTTTATCCTTACTTAATACTCTAATAGGAGTCCTGAGAGTAATAACTAACTATAATAGGAACTAACAATCATTAGGATTTCGTTTTATTTTGAAATCATTTAATTTTATACAATGAATTTTATAAAACATTTATTGCAGAAGTTCATGTAGTAGAATATAACAATATAACAAACTATATAATAGAAAGTATGTAATGTACATGAGTATTGACTTTCGTATATGTAAATTGTTTTATTGTTTTATCATAACGATAACGATTTAGCTGTATCATTTTCAACTGATAGAACGATTAAAAAAATTCGATCGTTTGTCGAAAATAGTTCTTCTGTAATTATTTTTCGTTATTGACACTTTGGAGAAAGTGTTTTCTCTCGCTTTGCGGTAAATGATAACGGACGTCGTTAAGAACATATCGATCCAGCAAACATCTTTTTAACTAGGCTAAAATTTTTATCTCAGTTAGGTGCCTAAGTAATAAGTATATTACTTTTGTGTAAATTCCAACAATCGTTTTCAATCATTTTCTTGATAAGCATTTTCGGGGGCTTCATAGAATTTCCGGACCCGAGTTATCTCGAAACTTTGAAGTTTAAACAGAGTTTGAAGATAAATCCGCCTTTCCTTGCAGATTAAGCTCTTGCAGTTTGGTCATTTAAGTTTGAAACATTTTGTACAGATACTGATCGCTAAGTAGTATATCTATGCTTTGGTATAGTAAATTTAAGGCCCAAAAACCTTTTATTTAACGAAAGACATCTTTATGGCCGATCATTCTCAAACTCGGTTTAAAGTTCAGTCCATCGTTTACCTAACTGTTCCATGTAATGCTTGTTCCACATATTTTATGTTATTTTATTTTAATTTGCAAGTATTTCATATATTTTTACAATTTCATTTTTTCTCTAATTTTATTTTTTTTTTTTTTTAACCATCGTATTTCTTCATTAATGAAAAATATCGAAAGAGAAAGGAAACAAAATAAATATAAATTAAACAATAGATTATTCGATGTATCTCCTAAATTTCGCTCCATCCTCTACTATATAATATTGTTAATTAATATGGTGTCCTTTCGTGATTGTAATCCTCAATTTGGTTTCAATATTTGGAAATTGTACAGCAGTGAAGAAAAATTGTGAAAGTAATACCAGAATACTTTATGAATTTTTACGATGTATCTTTAGTTTCAATTAATTTTGAAATATTATTTTTCTTCTTTAATATTTCTTTCAGTTACTTTTATATGCAAACATGTAATGCATTTATATATACAGTTACAATTACAGTTTAATAAAATAAAATAAGTACAACAAATTCAAAAATATAATATCTCGTAGATATAGTTAAAATTCAGTTTGATAAAATCGAGTTGAAATTTTTTTTTATATTTCCTTTTTATGTAACTTTTCATTGTAACATATATTTATAAAAGAAAATGAGTGAATCAGCGCAGCATATAGTACCGACCAAAACTAGTTCTCGTTTCTACGACTAGATATCAACATTATGCTTGTATAAATAAATGAATAATACAGTTATAAATGTAACGTATTGTTCCGTACAGTTCTGAAACATATATATTCATCCAATGCGGATAGTTAGAAAGTTACTTTCCAGTATTGATCTCTTGTTTCTCAGACGATCAAATAATTCCTTGCTATGTATACATATTGTTTGAAGCTATTAAAAATAAATTTTGAATCAAAGTATTCCATTTTAACATTAATTAATAAATATTTACTTATTAATGACATTAACTACTTGAATAAAATATCTAATAACTAAATAATTAATCGATACTATATAAGCGATAACTGGATAATAAAACACTTGAATATTTATTGGTCATTCTATTTATTATTTATTAGTATTAATTACTTAAACCAAAAAGTCTAATAACTAGATAATTGGCCGACACTATGCAAGCATGACAGGAATAGATCAAAGGATGATTCTACATATGAAAATGAATCGAAAAGAGAAAATAGAATTTTATATATA
>WIUT01005136.1:0-15577 GCA_010645135.1 Tetragonula clypearis | reverse complement strand
TAATATATAATATATGTGCAGTATATTACAAATATATATATATACAATATACAATGTATGCATATGTACAGTATTATAATATTATAAAACATTATTTAGCATATTAATTACTTTTTAAAAAATTATTTTCTACTTTAAAAATCATATTCTACTTTATATAATATATGCAAACATTACCGAAAAGTCATGTCACACAAAGAAACATTTGGAACTGGTACTCTAAAGGCTATTGCGGATATTTTGCCTTTAAGTTCAGGGATAATTTTGTCTAATGACTTGCCGGCTCCTGAAGATGTTGGAATGATATTTTGGAGAGCACCCCTACCATCTCTCCACAACTATGATACAAATATGATTATAACACATTTACTTAAATTAGTAGAACAAATTATTTGAGTTAAGTCAACGTTAAAGTTTAAAATAACATTATCTATTCTGAGAAATGTCATATAACAATAAATGAATTATATAGTTAAATATTAATTATGGTCTTAAACTTGCTTCTCTTTTAATGAAAATATATTAAACAAAAATACAATTTATTTTAATAGTTACGAAATTCAAAAATATAATTAATATAAATATTTATAATAATTATAAATAATTAATAAATATGTATTATATATGTATTATCAAAGTTCCGTATTGTTATATTTTTCTTATTGAGTAAATATATTTTGCTTTTTGAATATATTCTCATGTAATACATAACTGCTTCAACAAATTTATGATTATTAAAAATATAAGTTTTTGCGAATGAAGAAGATATTGTAAAACTTATGTAATTATTATATATTGCAATATTATGTACGTATGTAGTCCTTCTTTATATTAATCAAAAAGAATTACAAGTATAAGTGATAAATTGCAAATGTGTTAAAAAATATAAAGTAATGCATGAAAAGAGCAATTTTACAAACGATCTCTGATATTTAATTTAATATTAGTACCCTGAAGTATTACAATAAACAATGAATAAAGTATTAAATAAAGTATTAATAAACAATAAATAAAGTACAATTATAAATAAAATATTTTTATATTAATAATATATTTATTTAGAACAATAATATATTTAGTAGTAGTTTTATAATAAATACGAATAAATTATAAATAAAATATTTCATAATTACCTTTCCCCTTTCTAGAGGTCCATCTAAAGTTCGTTGCATGGATGTTAAAGCGTGTACGCTACTGATCATTACTTCAATAACTTCGAATTTTTCATGCATCACACGAATAATAGGTGCTGCACAGTTTGTCGTGCAAGAAGCAGCTGATATTATCTTACCTTTTTTTGGATCATAACAAGTATGGTTCACACCATAAACTATCATCGATGCATCTACAGAAGGTGCAGTGATAATTACTCTTTTAGCTCCACTATCCATGTGTAACTGTTAAACAAAAAAAGATTTTCTTTCTTATATATCTATAAAATTATATTATGTATATGAACAAAAATGATAGAAAACTGATAAATGCCTTTTAATAAATTTATAATGGCATTTGTCTCGTGTAATAAAATTTTGATTTATTTTGAACAATTTTTCACGTATGTATTATATTACGTATAAATTTATTTTCATATAAAAGTTAATTTTATATAAAAGTTTTATTATAAAAGTTAAAAAGTTCTACTTTTTATAATAAAATATGAAATCTTAATAGAAAAAAAAGCTTCCTAATTATAACTAGCACTATAATATATTATTATCGGAGTTTTAACTTTAAATATCAAATCAAAATACAATTATTACAAAATATAATTATTAAAAAATATGGGGTATACCAGTATTTGGTACTACAACCAAGAAGTTATTCAATTAAGTTATCACTTTCGAGAAAATCAAATTTGAAAATTTGTCAAATATACTTGAATTTCGCTAATCTTGGATTGCATAGAAAAGACTGATCGGTAAGAGATTATTCTACCTGCAAAAATAAATAAAAAAAATGTAAAATAAAATTTTTTCATTTAAGGCTTTATTTTTAAGAAAACAGAGTTTAAATGCGTTTAATTAAAAATTGATTCAATAAACGTGACCATTATAAAATTTTAAATTGAGTCTTAAGTTTCAAAAAACGAAATGTCAAAAAATTACATTTTTGACTTATTTTCATAGGTAAAATAATTCTCTGTTCATTATCTATTCCTGATCAATTCAGAATTGGTTAAATTCAGGTATATAGCTATTAAATTTTGAATCTCATTTTTCTAAGAAAACAAAGTCTCAATGAAAAAAATCTTTTCTTTATTTTCGACTTATTTTTCATGTAGAATCATTCCCTCCTTAGTTGTACCTTCAATATTGAGACACCATATATATCAAAATTAGAAGCAACATTTTTCTTACGCCTGCTTTATCTAAGGTAGTGAAAAGTCCAGTAGCCTCAATTACATATGTTACACCTGCCTCTTTCCAATTTATTTTACATGGATTTTTTTCCTGGGATGTAGCTATTTTATTATCTTTAAAAGAAAAAAATTTGATTTAAATATTACTTCTGTAAACTTCTGAAAATCTATAATTTAATTTAATCGATTTTTCATACGTAAACGATAACGATACTTAAATTCATTTAGCATGAACATTAGTTAAATTAACTTTAACGAAATATAATGTATCGATTATTAAATATATACCTCCGATAATAATATATCCATTTTCACATTCTACGTGTAAAGGATAAGATCCGTGAGTCGAGTCATATTTAAATAAGTATATCATATAATCGGTTGAAATATATGGGTCATTAATCAAGTTAACCTAATATAACATAATTGCTTTACGTTTGCTTGATAAACAACTAACATAAATATTAGTATATGAATGAATTTATTAATTAATTACTGTAACGTGTTTCTCAAGACAAGCACGTAAACACATTCTACCAATTCTTCCAAATCCATTAATTCCTACAACAGCCATAACTTTACGATAAAGTTATTATCTAATATCACCTTACAATGTTATATACTACATTTACATTGTATTTTATATTTTATATTTTATATTTTAATTCCAAGAAATGTCAAAAAGTCAATAGTGCGAATTTGGATGCAAAATAGTAATATATTAGAAAGTAGCTGTGTATTAAAATTTATTTGTAATAGTAATATAATTATAGTAATTTAAACATCAATAAAATTGAAAATTTTGTATTCGGATATTTTTATAAGCAACTATATATACATTTGTAATATGCAGATAATTTGTAATATAATATAAATGTAATTTATAATATAAATTATAATAAAATAGTATGTTATGTTATTTCAATTATATAATAATATATTATTATATAATTATTATTAAATTATGTTATATATAATTATATTAAATTATGTTATATTATATAATTATATCCTATATAATATAAATCATATCACATATTGTGCATATATCATTACGTTAATGAAGAATATATATAATGAAAAAGTGCCAAAAAGTTTAAAATTATTTGGTATTATAAAATAACATCTCAAGCATCTAATAAATTTTAATCGGGTCAAATGTTACTTGAAAATATCATTGTATAAAATTCTTAAATTTTAACAATTTACATATGCTTATTCTAATTTTCTTAATAAAACAGAATATTGCATGAAATATGTACGTCATTTTGAAGTAATTTCAGGTAATTCAGATATTTATTTTATCTTAGTGATTACTTTAAATAAAATTAATAAAATTAAAGTAATATAATTTTAAAACATAAAAATAATAGGACATATACTTTCGAAACATGTAATAGACTAATTAAAAATAATTAAGTAAAAACTAATTTAGATAATTTGCCTTTTTCTAAACAAAACTGATTTAGATAATTATTTGGTTTTAAAAATTGATTTTCAATATTAGTTATATAATAATTTTTGTCATTTAAAATTTATAGTAGTTAATTGCGCATGTATGCACGTACGCACACACTCCGGTTTTAGATACATATTATGTATTATATTCAATTTCATATACATTTTGTTGTGCAAGATAAAACTATTGTAATTTACAATATAATTTATTTATAACTATAATTGTTTAATAATTAAAAACAAGTAGAATAAATTATTCCGAATGTATTTCAGAATAGATGCTTAAAGTATAATTTTATCTTCCTTTAATCGTACATTGTAGATATTATTATTATTTTTTGTATATATTTACTACAACCAGTATATATGAAACCATACTACGAAATAGCTTGATATTGAAAGGCAAATGTCAATATTATTACTAATTAATCTTGAAACGTTCCTGGATAAATAGTGTTATATCCGCAGTCAAGGTAGTCAGTTCACATTATGAAATACCGAAATGGATATTTACACGAAGACGGGATTCACGTACTTAAGGAGGTTCGACGGTAAGTGAATTTATTGAAGATAAAATATTTCCAATATTATAAACATTATTATTACAAAAAAAGTTATTAAAAAGAATTTAAAAATTATGAAATATTTTTAACATTTTATATAGCTTGAAGGAAAGAAAAGATGAATAATTTATAATCCAAAATAAAATGAATGACATATTTTAATAATACAATTAAACTTGAACATTGGTTAAAGGAAATTATAGAAAAAATGAAAGATAAATATCTTTCTAATAAAGGTAACTAATTACAGCACCTTGACTTTCATAACCTTGAATTATATTAACTCATTAAGAACTAATGTTGCATTCATGTTAATATTTCATTTGAAATTCTTTTTCAATCAATTTATATTATAAAAATTTTATTTTTTCATAGTGTAATTATAAGAGAAATTCCAAGGATTTGCTTATTTTATTATTCAGTTATTATATCTTACATAAATCTTACAATTTTTGAATTGGTAAATTATTGTTTAATTCTTAATGTGTTAATGAAATAAATCTTACTATATATAATAAAAATTAATCTGGACTGTATAAGGAAAATTGTAAATTTCAGAACGATTTCAAAAATTTTGATTCAGAATAAATATTAAAAAAAATATTTTGGTTTAATAATATTTATCATAAAAGACAAATTTTTTAACAAACAAATTTAATTTTGAATACATCTTTATGAGATTCAACATGATACTGTAAGACAACTTTTGGATGTGGAAAATGAAATTGTATTACAATACAGAAGAACAAAAGAAAGAAAATATTTGATACAATAAAGCCAATGTCCCAATTTCATTTGGATTATAGAATGGAGTTATAAAAATTATTAAATTATGAAGCAAATTAATTATTAGCACCTGTCTCTTTAATATAAAAAAATTTATAATACATGTTCTCAAATATAAATTAAGATCATTAAAAATTAAAAATATCATTGTAATATAAATTGGAAAGAAGACAATTTTGTATATTATAAATGATATTTATTTATTTTAATGATTAGTATTAATTTACATATTTTGTATAATTCATATTTTTTATATTAAAAAGAAAATGGTATCGATAAATTTTAAGATCAATATATTTCTCAAATATTAAAAAGTAAAAAGAAGTTCAATATATTATTACATTTGCATTTTTAAAGTATTGCAATACTGATTAAATTTATAAAATCGATGAAATTATGTTATACTGACTATCTATATTTTTCGATGGTAATTGTAAATAGAACGAATTATCTAAAGTTTGTGACATAAAGATTTATTAAACTAGATAAATTTGTAGAATAAAATTTGACTGCTTCGAATGAATATTAGTCTGTAGCTAATCTCTAATTTCTTCAAAGTTTTATATTAATAGATAATAATATTAATAATATGTAATATATTAATGTAGGAAATTCAATTTTGTATTTTGTCAAACGAAAATTATTAGATTACGTGCAATCTTAATATAAAAAATAAGAATTTGTTTGTAATATTTATGTAGGATACAAGTCAGGAATCCTTTTCATCATTATTAAATATAATGATGAATGCTTTATTAAGGATTTCCTGATGAAATAATTATTTTATAAATAATATAGATTACATGTGTAATATTTTAAATATTTAGTATTTTATTCATAATTTTCAATTTATTAGTTTATTAGATTAATTACATTGTTTATATTATTGTATATCTTTATAAAATAATATTTATTGTAATTTTTATTTATAAAATATATTGTAGGTATATATAAAGTTTCATGTAGAAAAAATAAAGAAATATCTTATCTATTATTTTTAAGAAAATACAATGCTAAGATACATTTTTTTTCTAGTAAACTGTAAATGAATTTTCAAATAATTGTGCTAGATCTTCTTTTGACTGTTCTCGCGGTGCTAATTTTGTAATACGATTCTGAAATAATATAAGCATAAATTAGTAATAAGAAAGATTATGTATAATTTCTTAAGATGTATGTAAGAAAAATTGTATGATCATACAAAAAGAATTATTATATTATTATGACAATTGTAAATTCGTTATATATATATAGAATTTCAAAAATATGACAAATTTACTTAATTGTCATAATTCATATAGTGACTAATAAATCACTATTACAAATTTATTTATCTTTTCTCTATCCCATATTTTTTTAATAGAAGATAATCTTAAAATGTTTGATTTAATAAAATTATTTTAAAATATAATTACAACATAACTAATATGCCATTAAATAAAATAATATATAACTATAACATATAATATAACTACAGTAATATAGTTATATATTTTTTTAATGGCAACAAATGTCTTATAGAAAAAAAATATAAGATTATGGTTTTATCCGCGCATGTTCTGACAAACGAAACATCTAAGAAATGTAATTTTTTATGAGTTTATATATTTAATTGTTCTGATATATTCATGTATCAAAAAATGCATTTACTGTAATCATAATAATGGATCTTACTTGTGGTAAAGTGCCTTTAACTAACGTAGGTATATCTTCAGTTTTGAATCCCAATTCGGCTAAACCATTTTCAATTTTCATCATTTGCATATATTCTTTTACAGTATCTGCTAATATTTTACCAGCATCACTCTTCTTAGCTCGGCTAATATCAGTGCCAAGTAATTCAGCGGCTTCTAAATGTCTTTCTGGACACGCCTGTCCAAGAAAAGAAAATATAGCAGGCGCTGATATAACAACTGAAAGACCGTGTGGTATTATAGGATGATTCTTGCTATAACCCTACAATAAATAATATATTAATATTAATTTATAAACAATATAATCTAATTAGAAATATTTAGATAAATATAATTAACTTTGTGTAATATATAGACAAAGATATAACTTAGTCAAAATAATTATTCTGTTTTATATAGCATATTAAAATATAATTTTGATGTCACTAAAGTACTAATGAATATATAATTCTTAATTATAGATGAATAATGAATTCTTTGTTAATGAATATTTTTTTTAGTTATATAATTTTACATTTTTTTGTTAATAGAAATATTTGATATATTGTAAAAATAAAATATGTCTAATAGAGTATTTATACTGTTTTATAAGAAAAAAGTAAGAAAAATAAAATATACTTACTTATTTAAATACTTTTTAAAGTTATTTAAGTAAGTACTAATTGTAAGCTTAATATTAACAATTATTAAATTTTTAATGTACTATTCTACTATACCTTAGGTTGAAAACTTCGCACATTTCCACTAATAGAATAAGACAGTGCATGACAGAGGTGAACTCCAGCATTACCAAATCCAACACCTGCCATGGTACTTGCAAGATGCATGTTACTTCTGGCTTCAAGATCATCTTGATTATATACTGCTCTTTTAAAATATCTATGTAAAAGAAAATAAGTAAAAACATTAAACTTTTCAATTTTTAGTTTATTATTAATTTAATTTTATAATTAAAAATAATGAAAATACAAATAAAACTGTACAGATGTAAATAATGATCTTTCTTAAAAAACTGGAAAATAAAGTAAATAATGAATGTAAGTTACGTTAAAAATATTAATACCCTAATATTCTTTAATATTTTGGTTATGTTTTATTATTATTTAGAAAAATGATTATATACTTGCGCATTATTTGAAGAGCATATTTTGCCCACACATCACTAATAGCATTGCTTCCTTGGTAGGCTGGTCTAAGAATTGGATTTGGAGCACCATCTCTTTCTGTATATGGTATTGCAGTGAAAGATTCAAGGGCATGACACAGCACATCAAAACCAGAAAAAGCACAGACCCTTTCTGGCATACTTAATGTATGATTTGGGTCAATAAGACCTAAGGTAGGTCTTAGAGCCCTGTTATAATTAAAATTCTCAAAATAAACAATTGCTAATAACTATGAAATAAACAGTAATTAGAATTATAAATAACATTTAATAATATAATATACAACATGCATACATACATATAAAATGTAAGTTATTAGCAATCAGGTAATAATTATATTGCAATATTATTATTTATATATTATTATTTTTTTCTATGTAAAATTATAAATAATAATGTACCTATTAGCAATTCCAGTTTTAGTTTGAAGTGACTTATAATCAAAGATAGAAACGCCAGTTGTTTCTGAACCAGTACCAGATGTAGTTGGTACTGCTATTAATGGTTTTAATGGAATTCTGATTGGTTTTCCTTTACCAATAGGTTCATTTACATAATCTAAAAAATCTGCATGTGGATCACAACTATAAAGATTTGCTGCCTTACAAGTGTCCATCACAGAACCACCTCCTACCTGATAAATTAAATTTATATTAAATTTTATAACAAATAAATTATATATATATATATATATATATGCACACTTCATGAATTTATTTGTTATATGTTATATTATTATATATATCTTGTAACTAATCTCAAGAATTTTAATTATCTTTAATATTTCTTTAATATTTTTATAATGCAATCCTAATAAGAATAATCACCTTCTTTATTTTCTTTTTTTATTTCTTAAAAAATATAATTTCTGTTTGCTAGTTGAAGAATATAAAAATATGTTCTAAATATATTTTTTGGAAAAATAGGAATGTTAATTTTTAAATAATATTTGTATGTATGTTTGTCTCTTACCGCTATGAAAGCATCAAATTGTCCACGTTTAGCAAATTCAATAGCGTCTTTCAGACTTTGTTCTGTAGGCTCTACACGTACTTTATCATAAATTGTAGTTTGAATTCCATACTTAGTAAGGCTGTCCATAGCAGTTTTAATAGGTGGTAAATTTATTAAATTAGAATCTGTCATTAAACACACATTTTTTGAACCAAAATTTTGCATATCCATACCCAATTCTTTTGTAACACCAACACCATACCGTACTGTAGAACAAGCCATCTATAATTATTTATATTTATTAAAATTGAATTAATAAAAATAAGATTTAATTAATAACAAAACAAATATTTTATTTTTAGAAACTTAATTTTGGAGCTATTTTTTATACTTTTAAATAAATGAAAATAATCTCAATTTTCACAAATTTATTAAAGATTATTTAAAGGAATATGATAAACTTAAATAAGTTGTGTTTTGTTAAAAATTTTATGTGATAACAAATATGGTAGTTTTAAAGATGTATGTTCTTTAAGTATATTAATTACAATCTGGTACGTATTTCATAATCAATAACAAATTTAACTTCAATGTTAGATTATTTGTTACCAAATATTGAAAATACCTCAAATGCATATTCTTTTGCTGGAGTAGCATTAGCTACTGTACTACGAGCTTTTCTTAATTCATGTAAAGTTGTACCTCCTGGATTTCCATGAGCTGGGCATTTACATCTATAAATAATTTATACTGATTAGTAAAAAAAAAATAAATTAAAATTAAATTAAATACTATAAAATTGTTTAATTACAATGAAAATATTTGTGAAAAAACAAATTATTGATTATAAAATCTAATGAAAATTTTAATATTTATACATTTATTTTATAATTAATATAAATATTTAGTATAATTTTAAAGACATAGTTACATACAATTAAATTTATTATACATAATACAATTTTAAATTTATTGTATATAATACAATAATTAAATATATATTTAATGTAAAATATAAATATATATAGTTGTTTAAAATTTTGAATATAAATTTTCTTACATTTTTATCAAAACAATGTTATACATCAAACATATAATAAAATATTTTGAAATTGATAAACATTAAAATATTTTGAAATTAATAAAATTTCATGCATTCTTTAATATATTGCATAAATATTATTGTTGCCATTAAGTACTGTAAGGCATTAAATAAAAAAATGATGTCTTATTATATTACTTATACATAAATTAAATGTGTTCACCTCTATACATGTAACATATGCTTGTACTAAACAAGTATATATTTCATGTTTATATACTCACGATTGAAAGGATATAACTTGCAATAAATCTAAAATATGTCTTTTCGGAATCATTTTTTCGTAGTATATTATATTATCGTAAAATAATATAAAAATTTAAGAAAAAAATACAATTCAAATACGATTCAAATATTGCTCGATCTTTAGCACTATACTGAGCGGAACGATATGATTTTCTTGTATTTAACTACTGTATGTTGACATGTCTTTATCTATCTATAGATAACAGTCAGTGCCGTATCTACATATACTATAATTTATATCGTTATTAGTGCATTATTTAATAAAAATTTAAGTTTTATATTATATTAAATAAAAAAAATTTAACTATTCCTATTATAATTGATATATGGATAAGCTGATTGAAATATCACTTTCTTTATATAAGTAAAATTGCTGATAATTGAAGACAAACATGTTTATTTACTGAAATTTACTGAAATTATTTTTAGAAACCAAGACTATATTTTTTAAATTTTATTGTATGTATATGTAACATATTTGAAATCTAAATATATTTATAAGTTCTGTATTATTTCATAATTCAATATTTTATTTCTTTTTTTATAAGTAATATTATTTAATTGAATTTTATTTAAATATTAGAATCAAATATGTAACAATACACGTAGTATATATATTTGTATTTTGATTTATAATGTTTATATGTATACGTATTATATATATGTATATAATTCTTTTGATTTTAATAAAAATTTTCCGACTTAAAACGTAACATAAGGAAAATATTTTTATCCTTAATCATAATGATAAAAATTTTTTCATTCAGTACATTAATATTTGACGTCATATTATACCATAAATTAATTCAATATTTGATATAATTTCTATTTAAATCTTATTTCTACTTAAAAATATTTCCCACCATTTGTTACAAAAAATTTTTATAAAAATTTATTGAACTGCAATTGAAATTCATTACAAATGAATGAGCATTAAACAATTATTGTTAAATAAATAATTATCATTTATTAATATTATATAATATAAAAAATTACACAAAGCAGAACTTCGATTAACTAGTGCAATTACAGGATAGCCCAGATCAACGTTCAATGAATAATCGAAACTCGAGAATAAATAACTAAAAATATTTTCTTCTATTCAAAATATTTATGTGTACGCATTTATTGTTTTTTCTTATGACAGAGGACAACGTAATACTGAGAGAAAAAATTTGAATATATAAACGTAATAATTATCGGACGAATGACGAATTCGGATAGAATGTATGTTAATGAACATAAAATAGATAACTGAAACACTAGATACAGTAATATTTTGTTTATATAATAAAATTCAATTTATTTGAATTATATAATCTCTATTTTAAACAATATTCGAGAAAATGAATTTTACTACTAATTTAAATCTATTTATTTGAACTTGAATTCCTATTATATGAACGAAAAATTATTGGTAGAGAGAATTACAATGATATATAAACTCCAATTATATTATATTATTAATAACAATTAATAATAAAATAATAATAATTATATTATCATAGTATGTATACATATTACATACTACATATATACATATACATATAACAATTTTTCTATCATGTTCATAAGAATCGAAGTTTTAGATAATTGAGACTTGGTTAATACAGTTTTCTCTGTAATAATTTTGTACCATTTGAAAATAACAGTAGAGAATAACTGTTATATGTTACAATAATATACATGTTAACAGTAGTAATAATATTAATTTATTAATTTTTTGCAATATTTTTATTTTATAATATATTAGTATATGAAACTTATATCATTGTTATCGTACATATACATATAAGTTATAAAGTTTTATAAATGAAGAAAATTATTTTTTTTTTTTTTTGGTCAGAAAGCAAGTGTTAGAAAGAAAAAAATTTATTATTGTTTTTTATTATGATCAAATTTTATTAAAACGTTATACATTATTTACAATACGTAGTGTAATAGCTACATTATGTAGCACATAATGTACTACTTATACTACGAGACATTAACTTAGTACTACGTATAGTACTTAGTAGAAAATACTTAAAAACTATTTATGGCTTAAACAATTGTTATAAGTGATGCTGTTACCATCACCGTAATAAAGAATTATGAATCTTATAGTTTGTATATATTACTGTAATTGAACGATATTACTTAAAATATAAAATTATATTCGTTACGTTTTAAAATCCTACTTTTTAAATTTTTTATTTTTTTTGTTTCAACTTGTTTTTTACAACAATACATTTATTTATCTAAAATTGCAATTCTATAATTATCAGTAATAACCAATAAAAGTATAATAATTATGCAATATTAATTAAATGTACATTTAATTAGTTGAATTATTAATATATTATTTTAATTTATAGTAAAAATTGCTTAACTGAATGGAAAGAAATATTAATTATTTATGGAAATAAAAGTTTCGTATAAAATACATAAATTTTCTTAAAAACGTTATTAAGTATCATAGAAATCTTAAAAGTACAGAAATAGATATTCTAAAAAGAATGCTTTTCAATGCTTTTCAGATTATCTTAATTATATATTAAAAAAATATTTTTATTATAAAAAATATTTTCCCGTACATTTATCATTATTTATGAATATTTTATAGATTATTAGAATATTAAATGCAGTTATTTTATAATATTCAAAGTTTGTATATTTTCTTTATTTTTACTATTAGAAATATAATATTTTTACATACAGCATGTTTTTCTGATGTATTATTAAATTGTGTATCGATATTAAAAATACTTTTTTAAATATTTTTTTACCTTCTTTAATATCTGGTTAAATTGAATCACGTTGATTGTTAAGTAACTGATTATTTAGTTGTAATTAATAATGAACTTAAACGCTTTCTGGCACAATTTTATCATAATGGAACGTACTACTGGAATAAAAGCTTCCTCGTTTCGGAACATGCGGCGTAGCAATTTCTTCTTGAAGCGGTTTATAAACTAAACCGCAATTTTTGTTATCAATTAAACCTTGTCGAAGTATCATCGGTGGTCTAATAACAGGTCCCTGACCTCGTCGTTTCGCCAAATGAATTGCAATATGCACCGTTAACAAAAGAATCATTGCAATAATAATAATTACGATGACTACAGGCCAAAGTGCACTAGTATACCAAGGATGATATTCCATGTTTTCAGAAGCAACAAAATCTTCGTATTCTTCATCTTGAGTTGTCCACGCTTTATCAGATTCTTCATTCGACTTTATTCCATGATCAAAGTTTTGCAGTTTAAATAATTCCTAATACAAAAAAACATATCATTATTCGTGACTGATGTTTAAAATAATTTCTCGTATAAAAGTAGATTCTTATAATATTTTACAAACTATATTAATAAAATTATATTAGTAAAATTTTTACATTAATAAAATTTTAAAATTTTAATTACATTTGACTTCGAATCTTGGAAGAAGGATATTTTTTTATTTATTATTAGTTTATTACCAATTTTCATTAAATACTAAATGTATTCGAAACTGAAAAAGTTATTAAATTTGTGATAATGAAAATGATCATAAAATTTATACATACTTCATCACTTTCAACGTTACTTCTAAATAGAGGATCTGAATCTTCTGATGCGTCGAATCCTCCAACGAAAATTTTCTCCAATTTCTTTTCTTTATGAGGAATTGGTCTTGGTCGTGGTCCAGTACTAACGCCTTCGCAAACAACTTTTGCCAAATCTGTCCATTGACTAATACCTTCAGAATCTTGATAGTTGTCACCATTACCATAATTGCTTATATATCTGTAAATTGCAAAAAAATGCATATATTTTATTTTATTTATACATCTTTAATATTTTACGTTTTTTTTTCTATTGACAATAATTAATAGTTCAAAATTTGTCTAAAATTTGAATACAAATATTTTGTATTAACAAAAATAAAGTTTTACTTGAATGAAGGAAGCTATTTTTTTATTATTAAAATAAAATAAAAAAATCAATCATTAAGAATTTAAGAAAAAATTCTAGCTTCTTCTGAGTCTACAGTGAAATATATATACACAATAAATACCTTGACGTTTCAATTGGCGTTACACCATGATCAGTGAGCCATTGTACAGCATCATTAAATTCAAGATCACAATCAATAGGATTGTGTGATAAATCCAAACTAACAAGTTTCGGCGTTGCTTTTAGTTCTTCCACAGTAATTCGACGAAGAAGATTTTGCCGAACTGACAGGGATCTAAAAATTTTAAATAATAATCGATACAACGCTTACAAATATCTCACAGTAAACAAAATATTTTAATATTTTGCAAATGTAAATATAAAAACAAATTTTTTTTTACAACAAAAATATGTGTACCGTAAACTAGTCAGCTGAACTCTAGCTTCAGACCAAACTCTCTCTAAAGCACATCTGCTTACGTCGAGTTTAGTAAGATCAGTAGCCTCCAAGAATGGTGTTACTTGTAATGTTGTTAAAGGATTGCCCGCAAGACTGAGTTTCGTTAAACTAGTGGCACCACTGAACATGTTGTTTTCTAGTGTACTAATTATATTATCAGAAAGATCAAGAACTCGTAAAGACGAGAGACGACTCAGAAGTCCGTTTGGAAGACCAGTTAAACGATTTCTAGATAAATTTAATCGCGTTATTGCTGGCATGGCGTTGAAAGTTCCTTTCTCGAGGAAAGACAAGCCACAGTTAGAGCATTCAAATCGATATACGCTGTAAAAATATATTTAATTATAAATGTAATTTTATACATATAAAAAGTTAATATCAAGTTAATTATATATGTATCAATATCAAGTTAATTACATATGTGTATATATATACATATATATGTATGTTGCGTGATAATAAAATTCCAGCTATAATTAAAGATAAAAGTTTCCTTAAAAATTACAATAATAATTAAGAAGAAATTAAAGAATTTTACTACTAAAAATAACAATGTTTAAATAAGACGAAAATAGAAAAGTTCTTAAGGTAATAAAATTTCAAATGAATTGAACGTAATTTCTTATTTAGAATGTTTAATAAATCAATTTAAAATCTTTAAATGAAAATTTGTAGTAGTTTCTACAAATTTTATAAAGATTAAATTATAATTTACAGAACATATTTAATATATTGCATCAGTCTAGAAATATTTATTTTTTTTTACATTCTTTTATACTATTTATATACATATATAATTATATAATATTATATCAATATATAATAAAATTATTTCAATAAAGAAATTAAATTTTTGTTTGAAAATTACATAT
>WIUT01005135.1:0-15578 GCA_010645135.1 Tetragonula clypearis | reverse complement strand
TATATAAAATAGTCCAAAGTCAAAGTAAGTGCAGTTGTAGTTGTAACAAAATAGATTTTTATTCAGGTTCCATTTCTTCGGTTTCATGCCTACGAGAAAGAAAGAAAGAAAGAAAGAAAGAAAAAAAGAAACAGAAGAAACGTGAAATTGCATAAATATCCGCGGTTGATTCAAATCCGGAGGAAAGAGGACAGGTCGCGTAATGAACGAATCCGATCGCTCACGCACACTCCTGATGCATAAACACAGTTATATTCATATATATATATATACATATATACACACACTGTATACACATCCATATATTGCACACACACGCATCTAGCGGATTAACGAAACTCGCCTAATTATCGTCCGCTACGGATTGAACCAACAACACCGATCGTCAGCCTTCGATATATCGATCCTTTCGTTCGCTCGCATCCGTTTTTTCCCCACATTTGCTTTCTCCCACATTTCTCCGCGTTCTGTAGTGTAAATATGAATACCGATGCGTAGAGACGATGTGTAAACGATGTAAAAGAAGTTTTCGTAGGGTTAAACCAAAAAAAAAAATAGTAGCGGTATCAAAGGTGAGAGATAGATAGAGAGAGAGAGAGAGAGAGAAAGAGAGAGAGAGAAAGAGAGAGAGAAAACTTTAAAAAGCATTAAGTATAATATATAAGAGTGTCTCGCGAGAAACACGTGGTACACTATTAAAAGTAAGTAATGTTATACTGGCGAGAACTGGGGTTCCCAGTTGGGCCAATATTCGATAAATATCGGCGTGAAGGATCTAGTCTTGGACACTGTTCATTTTTTATCACGTTTATTCGTTCGTTCGTGATCGCGTGACGATCGTTGCTTTTCTCGGCCAGATCTGGCCGGAAGCCAGATCTGGTCTCGTGACGTGACATTGCCCGGATTCGTTGGTCACAGAAGAGGCAGTTTATTTTTCACATTTTCCAAATGCTTCGCGCGAAAACGCGTGCAGAGTCGCTCGTAGCAGTGCGTTCCTCCAGTTTCTTCGAAATTTCTTGTGTATTTCTTTCTTTTTTTTTTTTGCGACATCGTGTCTACGTCTAAAATGAACTTTCGAGTTGAACCCGAAGGGACTCGATCGAAGGGAAATTATTGCACATTTGACGGCGATTGCATAGGGCTCGATAATAATTACAAACACGATTAACGTTCGGACGATGATAAATATACCCTGAACGTGACCCTGTAAATTGCGATGTACGTCAATAGTAATATCAGTTGGCAGCTGGTATTAATCGCGTATGAGTATCGTTATTAACCCAATACCCGCTATAGAACATATACATATATATATGTATATGTACATCTATATTGGCCAACATGATTCACGTAATTAACAATCGTTAACGCACGATTTCGTAGAGAGAAAAGTTCAAACCAAAGGTTCGATCAAGTTTGCCGCATATATCGGAAAGCCATCTTCTTCTTACTTTTTTCTTTTTCTCGCTTTGTTCGACAGAAACTGGGGGTCACGTATGATTAATACTTAAACTGCTGATTGCATCCGGTGACCTAAATCGCCGGTAGATTCCTAACCTAATTGCAACCACATGACACGGGGCAAACGTAACACACACATATAACATATATATATATATATTCGGCAAATTTTCCGCGTAATATCTCGAACGTAGCGCAATTTCCTCGAGATGTTGGGGAACACACGTGATCGAATAAAGGCGAAAAACTTCGAAAATATTGGCGATCGCTTTAACGCCGTGAAACAAATTTATCGAGGAACGTGGCATAGTTTCGAAACGCAACGAAAAGAAAAACGCTGGATCGGCGAGCCTTACCGAGAGAAGGGAACCTGATAGGGTAATCGAGTTTATTGGAAACTTCACGGGGAAACCACCACTTCGAAAACACAATTTTTCTCGTTGTCGTTTTTTTGTCGAAATTTTCGTTTCGTTTTTTTTTTTTTTTTTTTTTTTAGAAGGAAAAGAAGATTCATACGTACGTTCGTAAAGAACTTGACGAAAAAAAAAAAAGAAAAGAAAAGAAAAGAAAAGAAAAGAAACGTTCGAACCAGGAATAAAAATGAAAACAAAATAATAATAATAATAATAATAATATTAATAATAATGATGAAATGAAAAGGAAAATTCGATGGAAACTTGCATTTGAAACTGTGTTGAGCTGCTCGTACAAACTGCATGGTGGACATCAGTTTCGCGCGAACAATCGCATCGCGTGCAAATCTTTCACTTAGCGCGCGCACAGACACACACACACACACACACACACACGTTTACCGAACGTGTTGTTTTGTGTGGAAAGAAGGAAGGGTTGCACGTAACACAACTTTAACAGCAATAACGCTCAAGCACGAGATTAAATGGCTTACCCCGTGCAACCATATTTGTGTCGTCGATGTTTAATGTTTCGTGGATCAAGGGAAATTAGCGCAGAAGAAAAAAAGAAAGAAAGAAAGAAAAAAAAAATAATAATGTATTTAAATGTTCAATTATTACTCGGTGTAATACTCAATAATAAGGCGGAATAATAAGCGAAAAGTCGTGTCAATAATATTTATTATATGGGAAACGTAAACGCCATGTTTTTTAAATTGATGAAACGACTGGACCACACGGACGATTCGTCGAGGCGGCAGCGAACACGAAGAACCGCGAGCTGTCTCGCTTCGACGCGTGCTCAAAGATGAAAACGTGATAATACTTAATTTCGCTGATAAATTAATTAACGATTCGGCTCATGGTCTGAGATGTAGAACTATATAGTCGCACGTACTATCCAGTCAAGTCGGAAAAAGCAATACTCGAGTATGTAGAATAATTTCCTCGTGTGTAAATTGTCCATGAGTATGTACAAATATTCGAACACCGTTAAAGTAAATGGAAACTTCGAGATGATTGACCACATTCGATTAACACGAATAACAACGTTGCGAGTGAAGTTTGCTACGCGACTCAACGAGATGCACGAAACTCGCTGATATGATTATAAAAAGTAATTAGTCGGAAGTAGAAACTGAATGTGTAGGACAAGAGTATAACCTCAAGCTTGCATTGCATTGATTGAAAAAAACGTGTATTTATACAAAAAAAAAAAAAAACAAAACGATAGAACATTGATCTATGCTCTACGTACGTACGTAGAATAAGTTTAAGAGTATAGTTTCTTTCAACGTTTCAGTGTTTTGAAATTGACAGAGACACGAGAGTCGGAGCATCTTGTTGGGTCATCGTCGCGAGCATTATCTTACGTAAGCAATAAAACACATTACCCCGCCGTAATAATCGTTTAACAAAAAAAAAAAAAAAAAAAAAAAAAAAAGAAAGAAAGGAAAAAATGATTTCGGGTTCCCGTGAAGCTCGTTCTACGCGTGGCACTCGATAGCAAACGTCCAATCGATACGAAATGCGCGCGACCGATCGATCGATCAGTATTGCTCAAGAAACTAGAAACGAGTCAATAACGAGTCAATAAATTCGTAAGTGTCTCGTTAGTTTAATTAAACAATTGTAGCAAGCTAACCGAGTTTATAACAGTGATATTAAGTACAAACGAAATGGAGAGAGAGAGAGAGAGAGAGAGAGAGAGAGAAAGGAAAGATCGTGAAATTTCGTAGCCAACAAAACGCAACTATGTTAGTCGAATGTCATTTTCGTCGCTCTTCGATGTTGTTCGCGCGCATTTTCAGAAAGATCGGATAAAAGTGATCGTCAAAGATCATCGCGGTGTCGATTATTTAACAAAAAGAGAAAAAAAAAAAGAAAAAAAAAAGAGAAAGAAGGAAAAAGAATAGCCTGCGAGAAAAGATTATTTTCTATTCAACAAAATGTGTGAACGAACGATTCGACGTTCAACAAGGGGAATCTACTGATGATCACTTTTTTTCACTTCACTGTGTCACGAGAAACTTTCCTCTACGACTCTTACTGTTCACTGTAAACTTTCCACTTCGTCTGCGACTTTTACGTCGTATAAAAAAAAAAAAAAAAAAGAAAAAAGAGAGAACATCAGTCGCAAAAAGATCTGCAAAGCGTTCGCAATTAATAATTAAACTTTAACGAACATAGTAGGCGCATTGAGCGTGAACTACGCACAACGTTTCGCGGACGTAGAGATTTCGCGTTCGCGTTGTATACCTTTTACGCGAACAACGAAGAAAACAACCAGACTGAAAGAAAAGAATTCCTTTCTTTGCGTATATATATCGTAAAAGAGAACACTGATTCCGTCGAAATTCGACGACAAAGTTCTTTTTCAATATTCGAGTGCGAATGATCGGCGAAGTGATCTACGTCCGGAAAACAGGTGCGAAAATATACAAACAAGAGAAGCCTCTCGCTCGAAAGTTCTCCTGTCTGTCGCTATACCTTTTCCTGTTTCGATCTCTGCTTTTCCGTTTTCCACGTGAGCTATATCCTCCTCTACCAGCCAACGTATTGTCACACACACACACACACACACACACACACACACACATACATTATCGTGTCTCGAAACAGAGGTGAAGCGTTGGTAGAGGTCGACTCTCTCCTAAGATGATCTGCTTTCTATTCTTTCTTCGTCACTGTCCCGACGAGCCTTTTTTCCGTGAAAATCGAAACGAATTTTTTACGTTAACGAAGACGGTATGTTTGATAAATTCTTCGTCGATAGGCGATGAACGCGTGAGTAATTTTGATTCGATTCCGATGACGTTTCTAGCTTTAAGAAACGGCCAGATGTCTGTTTTTGGAGCTAGCGAGCTTTCCTAAAGTCGATAAAGAAGGGATCTAACAAGGTTGATAAAGATAAATTTAGCGCAGTTTGTTGTTTTGGAATAGTGTAAGAGCGAGAGCGAGAGCGAGAGAGAGAGAGAGAGAGAGAGAGAGAGCAAGAAAGAAAGCGAGGGAGAGAGTGAGAAAGAAGGAAAGAATGAGAGAGAGAGAGAGAGAGAGAGAAAGAAAAAAAGAGGAGAACGAAGAAAAAAGTGCCTATATACATCAGTAAAATTATTCGTTAGCGGGTATTTTATGCGTTTCAACGAGTACGGACAGTGTCAATTACAGGTAAAAAAAAAGAAAAAAAAAAAAGAAAAAAAAGAAAAAAAAACGAAGCGACAAACATGCAGATATGCACGTGCGTGATTCGATGAAAACTGAAACGATAACGTGAGCAAGGATACGACGAAGCAATATCGAGCGACGATCCGAGATTACAAACGCTTGCGAGGTACCAATTTATTAACAACGACTATGACGATGACGATAATGAATTTGCGAAACTATGATTACTATTATTGTTATTATTGATTGCGAACCTAAAAATTAACGAGCTAATCGCCGTGGAGCTGTCGCTTCCGGGTTCCGGCGAGGATGCTGAGACCAGCTAAGACGCGCTAAGACAGATCGATAATCCCTTGCCTTGCCACCGCAAATTGGAAAATTTTTCCAGCATCGAAAAACGAAGCATCATTCGAGCATCAAACACTGTAAGCGTACGATGTAATTGTAACACGCACACTATCATCGGTTTGGAAAGCCAGCTTGCAAATTGAATACAATTCCTCGCGATTACGAGCGAACAGGCGCTTCCGTTTAGGTGGAAAAATCGCGAGGCACACGTTTGCCCTGGATCCTCGTCAGCTCGTTTCGACGCGTACCACGGCGCGTTAGGGACGGATGTGATATATAAGGTGAACCTTAACCTTACCTATAACGCATATAGATATTGATATTGTATGCATTGTGATAGTATCCTCGAGGGAAAAGAAAAAAAAGAAACAACACACACCAATTCAACAGCAGCAACAAAAAAAAAAAAAAAAAGAAAAAAAACGAATAAACCGCCTAGAAAAGAAAAGAAAAAAAAAATCCCTGCCTCCTCCAAAGTGCGACTGATATTTACAGGATATTGTTCCAATTGGATGCTCCCAAGGAAGCCGGGGTATTCAAAAGCAATAACTTCGTAGGCGGTCGCGGATCCTCGACGAGGTACCTTTGCGACCGATTAATATAAATAATAATAGCGGCGCAGAAGAAAAAAAAAATAAATAAATATAAATAGGCCGATGAATTTTTAACCTTAATAATTTTAATTGTAAACGACGACTTAGCGGCGCTGGATCACACACTGACATTACAAGTCTGGATCACCGACACTTGAACACATGTACACATACACACACACACACACACACACATCCTTCTGCCGTTCACTTTCTTTCACGGCGTGCTCGATTTGTAATAATCGACTTTCTCATGTGAATCGCGTTCAACATCGCCGATATTATACGTACACTGTGAATATAAATTTTTCGAAAAATCGTTTCGCACGTTTCATAAAATACCATCGGCTTTTAATTAAACTGGCTATAAATTTATTTTGTTTATACGAATAGAAGTTTATAGTTCAAAAGTTGTTCGTAGAAATATAGATATACTTTTGAAAATGAAAATTTAATATCAAACCCGGTGCGCGATCGTCCGTGAAATCAATTGAAAACAGGTACAGTGTTCGATATTTCGTTCTCTGTTTTAGATACGATTAATTTCTTTTTTTCTCGTTATTTTCTATGTTACGAAAAGAACGACACAAACGACGGCACGCATTGAAATTTTCGTACTTAACTCTAGGAACTACCACGTACCAGTAAAAATGACTGGTTCATACAATTTTATTTTAAAATCTCTATTTCATGTTGCAATTTTTTCCTCGCAACGATGCAATGACTTTTACATGCGATAACTAAAGAAATAATATAGTGAATTTTATTTTATTTCTATTTATTAGAAGTCAAAATAATTTTGATAGAAATAACTTCGTCTCAACTGTCTAGGTAGCTCTAGTGTTAATACTGAGTGAATCGATACAATATTACGACCGCGTATCGGAAATAAATCAATCTCTAATTAATCCCTGAACAGTCGACAAAAGTTTCGTAAAACAATATTTGTAACACAATTTCGAAATTATGAATCTCGTCTGTCTTCTCTCTTGAGCCCAACAGACAGAAACATCAAATACGTAAGTCCCAACAACATAAACGATGATTCATTAGCACGAGCAACGGTATTCGTAGTGGATGGAGAAGAATTCCGCGTTCCCGGGGAATTTCGTTCGCCAGAAATAAGAGCGAGCGAGAGCAACATCCGGTATCAAGGTTACACCTTGAGGAACAGCTTATGCGCATTGGGGCAATAAATCCTTTCGAGGTTCGGCATAATGCTTGGCGACTGGTCAAATCTCGAACATTTCGAAGCTCGAGGAGTTGAAAGAGTCGAGAACTTTTACGACTTTACGAGACTTCGTGTTTGAAGCTGGCGCGCATACGCGCGAACTACGAAGCCGCGCATGCGCACCGTGAGGCGATTACGCGCTACCAGGCCTCGAACTCGTGATTACTTTCTTCTCTATTCTTCTCGTCTATTCGCGAACGTTTGTGCTCCTGAGTCGACTGGGAAATTAGATTCGATACGATTGACACGTGTAAACTCGGATCAACGCCATTGGCATTGATTCGTTCGATCGTTTTTGGCCGTGTGAAAGTACGCCGATCCGAGTTTTTCTTTCGCACGCTCTTCCGTAAGTGCGCTCACTGGCGAAATAGTTATTAAAAATGGTTAATAAAGATCTCTCGAATGATTTTTTGCTCTTAATTCTGTTGCAGGCTCGTTTAATTTAATTTAATCAATTTAATTCGACACCTTGGCTTAATTCGTTGCCTTCCCAAACTTCTCAAATAAATATTAATCATTAATATAAAAGATATTATCTTTAAGATATAAGAATAATCATTAAAATAAATATCAATCATTAATATAAAAAGTAATTAATTTAGAAAGTATCGGAGCGCTACTAAGTAATATATGCTTTCTAATTTTCAATTTATTTAATGAATTCGAATTTTCGTGCAAATTATGCGATATATTGTTTTCTTTCAAATTGAAACTATTCGTACCGCGAGCTTGATCCAATATATTTATAAAACAAGCTATATAATAATACGTATACATATAGGTATGTATATATAATTAAAAGAAATGTTATCCACTGATAGATTGAAATTTATACGACGAGTATTTGCGAGGAGAAAACCAAATGAAAAATATTAATTAGCTGATTGCAATGCCAATTGTAAATAGATGGGTGTTACTGAATGAAAATTGACGAAAATTTTCAGAATAGAACGATACTTGAATATTTGATCATTTTTAGCATAATCACATTTTAATTTTATTAATTGTCCAATGATTTACCTGCGATTTACTTGATGTTTCAGATACTTAAAAAAAAAAATAATATTATATGATAATCTGATAATCTGGTAATATGCATTTCTTGCAAAGTATAATATATATACATACTGTATATACGTATATAATGTAATACAACATAAATTAAATTTACAAATTGTTTCTATAAATTGAATTTATAAATTGTTTCTAAATACATATTAATTTCGTCAAGAAAGTCAGGTTGGTGATAACTGGTGTTTTCAGAAGATGGGATAATTAATTGCAACGTGCTACCGGTATCTGTAAAGCGAAATCGTCTGCACAGTATTTACCTGCTTCCTAGAGTTGGAATGTAATTGGTGGTGGAGTTAAATTAAATTAAATTAACGAAATTAAGCTGAAACGTTATTGGCGGCGTTTACTCTGCTTCTCGTCGTGTATTACACCGTAATACTACTAATTCACATTTAGATTCGCACGAATTTTCACCTGAATTTCTATTTTCACGATATTTCGGATGTAAGTATGATTTTCGTGAGATTCAAAAATTTTTAAAATTTTCACAGACAAGTCACAGATAAGAAAAGATCCAAATCAGAATACTCTTTCCCCGAAAATTGGAGAAATTGCGCAACAACGAATCTTTAAACTGTTGATATATCGACAACCGTTGCAAAATTTACAAACGTTATCACGTACAATTAACAGCTGAATGCTATTCAATGGTTGAAAAGTATTTTAAAATTTTTTCACCAAGGGATCCTGAATACGCGTTAATTAGCCCGCGACGAAGAGACAGCCTTGTTAAATTATTTTACGTAATACAGAAGCTAAATTTCCAAGAATTAAACGCAAGACACTCGCACTTTTAATTTCACTATACGAAAATCAAGGATTTTACGAAATTCACGAGTTCATTAAACGGAGAACATTTATCTACCAGCTTTCTGCCCTAAAGAGAAACCGATACCAGGAGCATACGATCGAGTGTGTCACCTACATCCGCGAGTGCCTTAATTCTCTCTCCCTCTCGTCTACAATAAATCACTCGGCTAAAAATAAATCGGACGATCGGCGCGTTGTACAATAGTCGCGATCCGGGTTTCCCATCCTCGGTAAAATCAATTCCGCAAAAAAAAAAAAAAAATTCTATCCAGTCTAGACGACCTATCCTCCCCTCCTCGCCGCTAGCCGCTTATTAATATTCATCTCACTCGCGAGAACGCCGTGATCCAATCGATCGAATTCTTTTCCTTCGGCAACCACGTCGAATATCAATGAGATCTGTATCGATATAAGCAAGGGAACGCGACGCCGCGGTGAAATCGACCACGTAATCTTCCCACCGGAATTATGCTGCGAAACGCGACATCGCGGTGCCTGTTGCCACTGAACCTAACGAGGTGTGTCTTCGAGAAATATCGTTAAGCGTCGAGGGATCGCATGGTAGCCACGTGAACTTGAAAAATCTTAAGTGTTTTCCTTTTATTTTATTTTATTTTTTTTTCCTCGTGTGCAACGTGTGCTCCTCCGACAGTGAGCGAGACAGAGAAAGAGTTGGTAGTTTTGATATTTTATAGTATTTCATTACAGATGTATATAACAATAATATTGAACGTGCAGAATTTAATTTAAATGCGTTATATTATTTTACGTAAGTTAATTGTAAGTTGTTATATTATTAAGATATTATTCACGTGTTATGTTATCATTGTTTACACGTTAAATCGTAGGTTAAATTTTTGCACTTTGACAGGCAACTCAGGTACCCACAGAAATTTAGTTTATAATCGGAGTAACAGAATGGGAAAATATTAATAATTGTAAGTAATAGAATAATCTTAACAATGTTCCGTGTCACACGTGTCGTTATTTTTTTAAATTATTCCTTAATAATTTCGGTATTAAATAACGATGATTAAATATTACTAATTAAATAACGATCGTTTCGAAGCACAATTAAAGAGAAAAAAAGAAATTGAACAAATTTTCGTCACCGAGAATGGAATTGTAATAATCGTTCGGTATTGAGCGTCAAGGAATTTTGGAATTTTATCACAATTTCTAATGCTGTTATCTGCCATAATATTGGTCTGCGTATAACAGTCACAAAACGAGACATTAATTCACAATAAAAACTTCGGTTTAACATTTCTCGTTACACGTGACGTTTCATTAATTTTACTGAATCTTATTTAAAACAGCATCTAGATGTTTTCAGAAATATCGAAGACTCTAAATACTGAAGTCAATTTAATTTTTGAAGAGATAGGTACTGAGTGGAAAGAAAAATTTGTCTCCGTGACTATCGCAGATGAATTCTGTATCTTCGATTTGAAATACGTGCAAAGAAAATTGACTTTGACCTTGAAGTTCAGGGTCAAAAAAAAATTTTTTTATTTTTATTGTATTCCACTCATCACGAAAGCAAAACTTTTCCAAGGAACTGTAAATTGCAATCTAATAGTTCTTTTGAAAAATGACAAAAATTTCTTTAACGCGTGCTAACAGCGACTTTATGCTTCCGGACCCGTGGATGTCTATTTTACGTATTATGTTTCACTAATGTTTGATGTATCATAGTTGTAGCATTAGTGCGAGTCTGAATAATCAAATGTTAACGTTATTCGAAATATAAACATTACGTAACGTAGACACGCGTCCAGAATTATAAAGTCGCTGTCAGAACGCGTCCGCGATGTCAACTTTTTGCCATTTTTGCAAGAGAACTATTCGGTTATGACCTATGGTTCCTTGGAGAAGTTTTCGTGATGAGTGGAATATGCAAAAAATGAGTAGAATGCAAAAAAAAAAAATTTTTTTTAAATCTGGAAATTCAAGGACAAAGTCAATTTTGCGACAGATTCCCTACATGTATTTTCATCAAATCGAAGGTGTAGAATTCATCTATGACAGCCACAGACAAACTTTTCTTCCCCACCCTGTATACAATGGCAAGTCTAGTCGCCGATAAGATGTCTCGGTAATCTTATATCCTACGACTGCATCGTGGAAAACCGGAGCGCGACAGTCAAAGTTTAGAAATGGGGATTGGAGTTAAGTGCATTTCTGGATATCACGCTTCCTCGCCGGCATCGAGCGTAACCGTTGTAAGAGATTTACTGGAAACTTCCGAACAGTAGGTCCAATCCTCTCAGATATCCGGGAACGTTGCACATCCCATCGTCTTCGAGTTATTCCAACTTAGTGAATTTTCGCGTTTATCTCGCTGGTTCTACAAGTGATTGCCGAGCAACTCGGCTCGTGCGTCAGTTAGAGCAATCATTGATGTACAAATTCTAAAGATCAAAGAACGAAGGTAAGAAAATATGATTGGATAACTAACGTGTAATTCTATTTCGTTCCTACTAAAAGCAATTTAACAATTTCAGTTGCCTAATTGAGGATCGACATATTGTATAAATATCGAAGTAGTCACCGAAATTTCATTCCAACGTTTCATCTCGCAAAGTGATATTAACTTTTGTCACTCACAGATTTTCAATTCGACAAATCATAATTGTATGTCCAATAATTATTCTCGCCCGTGTAATAATCTCACAATCCTAACTTATTATTAATTCATGTTTTACACGGTTCTCAAATCTGTTCGTTACTGAAAGATTTTATAAAATCCGGAAACTCAGTTTCCTTGGTCTAACTAAACTCCAACAACCATCTGTCTAAAAATCAACTTTTTCCATTATCGAACATATTAACATTTCTGTCGTAATTTTCAAAAGAATTGTCTCTGAAGATCATTTAACCAGTTTCCTTCAATGTCTTCCCCCTCGTTTGAACTAGATCTAGAGATCTAAAGATTTTACAAAATTCAAAGGCAATCGGTTCTGTTTCATTAATTAATTAATTTCTAATACTTCCAAACTGTTTAAAAATCAACTCTTTTCCATTGTCGAAACATCTCTGTTATAATTCTCCAAAAAAATACCTTCTCTGAAGATCGTTTAAGTCATAAATATCTTCTAACCGTTCTTCATTGATCGAACTAGATCTAGAAATTTTATAAAGTTCAAAAGCTCGTCTCCTTAATCTAAATTCCAACAACCACCTGTCTAAAAATCAACTTCTTCCATTATCAAAACATGTCTGTCGTAATTTTCAAAAAAAAATCCTCTCTGAAGATCATTTAACCAGTTTCCTTCAATGTCTTCCCCCTCGTTTGAATTAGATCTAGAGATCTAAAGATTTTACAAAATTCAAAGGCAATCGGTTCTGTTTCATTAATTAATTAATTTCTAATACTTCCAAACTGTTTAAAAATCAACTCTTTTCCATTGTCGAAACATCTCTGTTATAATTCTCCAAAAAAATACCTTCTCTGAAGATCGTTTAAACCATAAATATCTTCCTTAAATATCTTCTAATCGTTCTTCATTGTTCGAACTAGATCTGGAGATTTTACAAAATCCAAATGTTCGTCTCCTTAACCTAAATTTCAACAACCACCTGCTAAAAATCAACTTCTTTCATAGTTGGAACATCTCTGTCGTAATTTTCAAAAAAAATCCTCTCTGAAGATCATTTAACCAGTTTCCTTCAATGTCTTCCCCCTCGTTTGAACTAGATCTGGAGATCTAGAGATTTTACAAAATCCAAATGCTCGTCTCCTTAATCTAAATTCCAACCATCTGTATAAAAATCAACTTCTTTCATAGTCGGAACATCTCTCCGATAATTCTCAAAAAGGATCGTTTAACCATCTTCAGATACCTTTAACCATCTCAAATACCTTCCCCCTGTCCTTCGTTGATCAAACTTTTCCTTTCCGTAGGGAAACTTTGGACGCGATTATCGAAGATGTTGCTCGCCAGGAGCGCGGAAAACTTTCGGAAGCGAAGAAGAAGCAACGCTGAGCAACGAGAGGGTGCAGAGACACGAGGATCGATAAGTTTGTTCCTACCGGCGACGTTTGAAACAGCCCCCTCAACCCTTCCTTCGGCCTCATCATCTCCTCGTCTTTCTTAATCTCTGCTCGGCAACCGCTTCTTCCCGTTGCCTCTTTAGCCGCGGCCACAATAGAACAACCTAACGACACGGTCTTGTGAAAAACAAAAAAAAAAGAAGGAAAAGTGAGGGACTAATCCGTCAGTCGTAAAATCGATATCGACGTCGTTTCGTTCTTCGCTGTTCCACAGCGTGGAACGACCGCTCTAGGAGGACCAGGAGCTGAATCAACAGAGAAGCGAACGGATCTCGACTTGTGTGTACGTGCGTGCACACATCGGTTGATCCGCCCCTTCGATTTTCCAGTTGCCTCCATTTCTCCAGTTGCTCTGCCCTTTCGATTTTTCTCACATTCCCACTCGTTTAACTTGATAATTTTTCAACTTCCCCTAGGTATATCATCGAATACTCGAGCGTTTAAATTTCTTTCACGTTCGACTTTTTCTTTTCTTTTTTTTTTTTTTTTTTTTTTTTGATAGATAGTTTTGGTTTCGTGAATAACTTTGTGAGAGTGAGAATAGATTAATTTGTTAGAAAAGCTTTGGGACTTGTGCGTATAATTGCTCTTAATACTCAGCCCTGTTCTGATTCGAAATATTAAAAAATATAAGATTTATGTATTATATTTTAACAGATATTGTTGAAGTATACGTAATTTTTAGATATTTTAACGTTTTAAAATAATCTTATGATTTTGGTATATTCTTCGTTTTGTTTATTTTTCTTTTTCATGAATAAAGTACTACAAAAAACGAAAGTTATTTGAGAAAATTGAAGAAGCAAGGAGAACAGTAAAGTTAAAAACGTATACCTACGTGAATTTAATATTGATGTCACTGTGCAATTAGCCAACCGATTAAACTACTGATTTAATTAAAATGACCACTGACACGAATAAATTTATCACTCACTTAATGACAAACCAAAGGAAAAAATAAAAAATAAAAAATAAAAAAGTTTCTCCTGTATTTAATGAAAACATAAAAAAAAATGAACAAAAGGCACGACAAATCGCAACAAGCCAATCACGTGTTTTCATTTTACCCCTAAAAAAAAAAAAAAAAGAAATAAAAAAAAAAGAAACAAATACTCGCTCATTGAACCCTGTATCTTCTCCCTTTTCGTTCTCTTATTTTCTGCTTCCTCGAGTGTTCCACCCTTCTTTTATTTTTTTTCACGAACGCACGGCTCATTGTTCAAGCCGACAGAATTATTCCCATCCATTTTGCCATTCGCGTCGATCGGTGATAGCTTCCTGTTAAACAAACGCTCGCCTACCGATCGAGCTGATCGAACATGATTGGCGAGCACACGGAACAAATCCTTTCCTCGATATTTGTTCTGTCACGGTTCGACGTTTCGATTTGTAGTTACAGCGAGTTGGTAATCGCGTTGTTAATCACGACAACAGTATCACGCTACGAGGTTTGCGAGAAATAGTCTTTTGTTTTTTGCAAACAAAATTTTATCAATTTCGACAGATCTCTTCTTGAGATCTCTTGATCAGAATATTAATATTTTATTAATATTTTCTTCGGATGAAAACAGAGGAATATGTAGAATGTTACTCAATATTTTTTTTTCTTTTTTTTTTTTTTTTGAAAAATAAAGTGACTTTAAAGACGCAAATATCTCGAGACAAATAATCGAAATGGTTTAATTTTAAAGATGAATATATCTAAAAATAAATGACCAGTGTTCTACAGGTTGTTGAATTTCTTTTTTTCACGCTCTACGTGAAACATATCCAAAGATAAATATATAGGTTAATTGCAACAACCTTGAGATTTCGTAAACGAATGATCGTTGAAAAAGAATATTTTATCAGCGTTGCGTTCATCTCTTAAAATAATGCAACTTCGCTCTCAAAAGTTCCTTCAAGTTCAATAAAAAAATGGCGGAGATTTAGGTGATATCCCATTTAGCCTGTATACAGGATGATTCAGAACACGTGGAAACTACGGTCTGTACACTAATATAAAAAGGAAAAGTTTATACAAACACATACAATGTAACTTCATTTCATATATTATAACGCTTGCCTACATACGTGCCTTCAGAGAAATTGCTTGAAATGATCGCTTCGAGCTTAGACTGTCGAACATTAACGAGGTGACATTTTATAAACTAGCGACTCTGATTGCCTCCATAAATATGTAATAGTCAAGAGGATTGACGTCCGGAGATTGAGCTGGCCAGGAAAATGTCGCGATGAGAATAGTTCAGAATAATCTTGCTCTTCACTGAAATGTAACTCGTATACCAATTACTCTATTCGCAATACAATAGTTTTACGACACTGAAGCCATGCAAGTAACAAATAAACCAACGTCCGATTTCGAAAAATTATTGCAACATGTAACAATATGTAATTTTGCTAAAAGAAAGTCACATTGGATATAT
>WIUT01005134.1:0-15580 GCA_010645135.1 Tetragonula clypearis | reverse complement strand
CAATTTACTTAGTCTAATGAAATAAAATGAATTTGTATTTATATATACACCTTTATTTTTTCTCTCTGAAGTTGAATGAGAATTAAACCCACAGAAAAGTTGAAATGAATTACCGAAAACACACTCATTATTTCATTAGACTAAGTAAATTGTTTTCGAAATTTTAATTTTATCAACAATTAATAGTAATTGACATCCAAGTGCTTGAACATTGAATAAACTTCTTCTACACGCAGTACCGACTAATACGTTTTTAAATTAATTTTTTTTCTTTTTTTGCGTTTGCACGCTTATACGACGCAACTGAAGGTGAAATCAGTTTTTTCGTAGAATTATCTCTATTTGGTGAAAATTAAAATTTTAGTTTAATTATAAATTTTAATTTATATCGGATTTAATAAAACAACAATCGATTATCTACTGCAATATACAAACGACGAATTTTCGTCATTTGGCTGCTGGCGATTGTCTCTGTGAAATGACGAATTTTCGTCATGCGGACGGATATGCGTTAAGTCCGATGCAGCTGTAGATTAAATCGGTCGGCGAAAGCCGATTACGCATGCCACCGCGACTCGGCTTGATCTACGACGACTCGCGGTGTCACTCGATCTTTCTTCTTTATCTTTCTCCTTTCGCGGCGGGTTTGTTCCCCTTTTTCTTTTCGTTTCGTCGTTTCGAATCACGCTCACTTACGATTCGCGTTTTCTTCGTCGATCGACGACAAAAACGGACGATATTCGTTCCGTAATCGTCCCGTGATATCCCAGAGATAGATATTCGTGGAAATTTCAAATAATCGGCGAAGGAAGTGAAACGAGAACTGTTGCGACCCATTTAAGCAACAATCGCGTTCCCGATGTTCTTTAAAACATCGAGACCTGCAAAGATCACAAAAACAAAAAGAATCAATATTTTTCAAACAGGTATTAAAAGTTTTCTCCTTGAACTCCTTGTTAGAGGTGGGACACTTCTCGACACTTATAATTACAATTAAAACTTTACGAAAGGCACTGGTTTTAAATATTGCATTAATTAAAATCTTACGTGAAACTCTTTGTTAAATATTTATCGTAAATTGACCTCAAGAAGGCTATACCGACGAGAGTGAGATCCACACGTAGGCACACGCAGCGATCAATCTGAAATTTTCTTATGTTCTATGTAAATTTTTCAAAATCGGCGGTAGACATTACACGAGCTTACTTTACTTTATATTTCTTTTTTTCTGGTGCAAAACAGGAGAATGGAAGATAGTTTATCTTCTTTATAAATCGTACAACATGCGAGTACTATTTTTTTTTTTTTTTTTTTTTTTTTTTTTCTTTTAAACGTACCATTGTATTCAAAGTGTTAAGAAAGTACAAAAGCTTCTTTTTCTTCGCGTCAGTGTCACTTGAAACATAGTTTTCTTTTCTTTTCTTTTTAATAAGATCTTTCATTTACGGTCGTTTCATGCAAGCAAAATTTTGGAGCAAGCAGCGATTGGTTCCATGATATATAATTCATTGCTCGAATTGTTGCTAGCATTCAATCGTACAGTCAAACTATTATTAATTAACACTGTTGAAAACAGTCGAAAATTAGTTAAAGAAAAAGAAAGTTATTCTTGTTTCTAATCATCGTGGTAACTTTCGTCGAGAGTAGCTTGGCGCGGTGGTTGGCGAGAGGAAGATAAAGAAAGTTTCGGCGGAGCTTTATCGACCGGGTGGCTCGACGACGCGCGAGTTGCTCGTTCCCCTTCGCCGGGACAGGATTGAAAGAAAAGTTAGCTCACGATGCATTTCCTCTATCTTAAATGATCATCCCGCGGCCCTTTCGAACTTCTTCTATCTCCAACGTCGCACCCGTCGGCATTCAATAATTTTCTTCCCGGCGCAGCGAGCGAAGAGCGCACAGCGAACAGCAGAGAGAAACGTGACGACGAAACGCGACACGAAAGAGGAAGAGAGAAAATAAAAAGCGACACCGGCCGCGGCTGCTCTCGCGGAGAGCGCAGTTTCCCGTGAAAGCGAAGGGAAAAGACTCCGCCAAGGGAAAAGAAAAAAAAAAAAGAAAAACTTTGCAATTGCGATCGCGCGTCGACTTTCCCGTTCGCGACGAGATATTTGTCGTTGACGCTGGTGAGCGTGAATGGGGGAGGAGGGAGGGAGAGGGTGATTGTAACGCGAACGGGAATGGAGAAGAGGTGGTGTTGGTTTAGCAGACGTGCGTTTCATACTACTCAAGAATCTTTCCGAGGAAACACTTTCGCTTGTTTTCATCAATATTTAAACGTCGTCTCGGATTTTCCACTTTAACCCCTTTCGGCACCAGCGTCGGATATATCCGGCACCTATCCGATGACCTGTATGTACTTGTATAATTCTAACGTTACATATATAATTAATACTCCCTCTGTGCGAAAATACGGGTGTACATTTTATTATTTCCTTTTGTCCGGAAATATGGTATACACTTGCGAGAAAAATCAAATAAAACTAAAATTAAATATGAAAAGGAAAATGTTGAATTCATTTTATTGTCGCGATATAACTAAATGCAAATAATTCTAGTGTAATCGAAATTTACTTTTACTATACTTCTGAACATGTATATACTTTCAGCTAATCGACCCTCACGACGAAGTGTTTATCGTATTTATATGAGGTGTTTTATAGGAATTTACCCCTCCTGTCAACATAATTGATTCCATACACGTTTGTAATGTTATAAAAACGTTATCAAGAGTATTTCTCTCTAATTTATTAACTGCATCTTGAACACATTCGATCAATTCATTAGCACCGTGTTCTAATTTTTCTTTGTTCTTCATATACTGTAATAGCTGTTGCGAGATACCGTGACGTTGTTCATTAGTCAATTGCTTCGATTTGGCATCTCTTCTTTGTAAATTCACGTTATTTTGGGTTGAAATTTTCCCATTTTGAAATTACAGAGGTGACTGTTTTATTTTTCTTAAAAAAAATTAATCTTTCGTTTTCAAATTCCAACTTGACTCAAAAGGCAACGCCTGTCAAATATGTTGTAGGTTATTTAGCTATCAATGTAAACAGTACCGATATAATGAGTATTGCCAGTTGCTTTCGTAACTCTAGATAATCTAAGATTTCCTTTCAAACGTATATCATATTTGTAAATTCACGTTATTTTGGGTTGAAATTTTCCCATTTTGAAATTACAGAGGTGACTGTTTTATTTTTCTTAAAAAAAATTAATCTTTCGTTTTCAAATTCCAACTTGACTCAAAAGGCAACGCCTGTCAAATATGTTAGGTTATTTATCTATCAATGTAAACAATACCAATAATCTAAGATTTCTTTTCAAATGTATACCATATTTTCGGACAGAGGGAGTAGAATTTCATATAAATGTCTTTTAATGTTAAAACTATAAACGACACTTGTTAGAAGAAATATTGTTTTGTTAAGCACAGTTCCTATTTAACGTTTAGGAAAATCTTTGTACAAAATAAGACCACGTGCTATGTGTGCGGATTTTCGGAGCGGGAGTATCACGGCGAACAGAGGGCTCGTACCGAAAGGGTTGAAATTATTATAGTTATTAAAAAAACATTGAAAGATCTTGATCCTTTGCCGCCATTTTGTTCAACTTTGAATATTAAGAAAGAAAATCCTCATCGTCGCAGTTGCCTGACATTCGAAATTCAACAGAACGGCGAAAAGAAAGTCGCAGGTCAATTTTTAGCTGGAAGCTTCGATCTTCAACTCCGTCGTGGACACACTGGAATTGTGTGAAGAAATTTGTCAATGTTCACGCAGCTTTTTATTTTCGAGAAGAGAAGTTAGCGCCGAAACTTTCAACCGAGCCGGAAGTTTGTCGTCGTACGGTCACCCTTTTTTCACGAAATTTACAAAAATTACAAAAATTTGGTTTCAACATTCAGCGAGTCCGAATGTGAATGTGTCCGAGTATAAATCGGCTGATGTCGGGAAGAAGAACGCTGGTCAGGAGATTTACAAATGCAACACTGACAAATTCGACTGCAAGTCGACCGCTGGCAAAAAAGAGAAAAAAAAAAAAAAAAAAAAATTCGCCCGTGCGAAGCGGAGGCGCACGCGATCATCGACAAAAAGCAGCGAGCGGGTGAGCGGCCAACCAGACCGAGAAACATCGGAGCGGCATATGCGCGAGGCATAAACCCAGTGACTCCTCGCGGCGCGCTCTTCTTTTTATTCGGTGCCGTAGTCGAGTAACGGGTGCCGGGAATAATAACGGCATACGGAGGTTTTCGAGGCCGACTGGACTAGAGTCGTACCGTCCTTGTCCTCTGTTATGGCTCGCGTGTTTCCACTCTCTGGTTTGCTTCCACCAACGAACGAGATTCGCGCCCTACCGTGTAACGCGAGATTGCGGCTTACGCCATGCGGCGAACGTTGCTCCGTGCACGCGTTAATGACCATTTGTATTTTTTTTATTTTTTTTTCTTTTTCTTTTTCTTGCTTTTCTTTCCCCAGCAATATTTTCCACCGACTATCCCGCGTAGCTTATTCAATTATTCGTCCAACCTGATGATCTTTTTACTTTCGTTCTATCGCCGTCGATGCTCTCGTTCGCCAAGCGTAGAAAATTCGAAGTAGCAGATGAATTCATTGTCGCGCAGCAATTAAAAAAAAAAAAAAAAAAAAAAACGTGTGCTCACTGGAAAAGCATTATTTCCTCTCGTGGAACATCGAGCGAGACTCGTGGCAAAGAATTCGAGTCAAACGTAGGAGCCACGAGCGAGGCTTGCGATAAGTTTATCGGTCCAAACGTAAATAAAAAGCACAGCAGTCAGCCGCGTGATTCATTAGTTAACGAACGTGTCAAATGTATCGACTTTCTGCCGGTCTTTTTCAAAAAGTTGGTAGCCATTTGAAACGAGCATTTATTTATTCAAACTGGAACGAAATATTACCGACACATTATTTACTTACAGGTCATAAGCCATTTTTGTTTCACTGATGAATCGTCGATGTCTTTTATGAAAGACGGCTAAGCTATTTTATTTTGACACGCTTATACTTAATTTGAAATATTGATCATAAACAATACATATGTTTTGAAACGTATTATTGTTTAAGATATATTATATTATTTTATACATATTATATTATATTATTTTAACCATTTTGGTCTCGTTAATAAAGTTTAATATTTCAACATTATTTTAATACGAGCTTTAAGCAATGAAGTAGGCATCTTACGAAATTAAACCAGTTGTTCCTACATTTGTATATATGTATATATGTCATGGATTCAAAGAGCAACATGTACCAACGCAGAAGCGACTTTTGTTACCAATTGCGAGCGTGTCACGCGCCATCATTTAAATCACAGTGCAAGGGATTCATTTACGAGAGCCAATAGTAATATTCGCCATTCAGAAAGGATACCGAATCTTCGCGTACATGCAAACACGCGAATGCGAAATTGTAATATATAAAATCGGCATATAATTATACACACAAGCATTTGCTCCGCTCTGATAAATACACGTTCGCTGGTAATTGAGCACACACGCCGATTAGGGGGACATTGAGAAAGTGTACTAAAGCGCCTGTCTGTCTACGGAAGAACGTGTTACGGTGATTTTTGTTGTCATCCAAAAAAACTTTTTTTTTTTTTTTTTTTTAATAAATTCGAAACGCATGGTAATCGTACGATGCATGTTGTTTGTTTCTAATTTAATTTAATTAAGGCGTTGCTCTGCCTCTGAGAACATAGTGTAATGTTCAAACGTGGTAGATTTGGTGCAAAGAAAAAAAAAAAGGACTTTTTCTGTATTCCAAGGATACGTAAATGTAGAGATAAATGAGCAATATACGAAAGGAAGTGTTACGTGTATTATAATACCGTGACGTGCAATGATTTTTTTGTTTTTTAATTAATTCATTGCCAAATCGTTATTTCAATCGAGTTTTCTATTTTATAAACTCAACGAGTGTCCACTCTATTTTAAACAACGACAGACGTATATATATATATATATATATATATATATATACTTCGGTACATATTGAGATGTATTCAGTGAAAGAGAGTAGATGTTGCAACAGGATATTGCGGCGAAAGGCGAAAAATCTAATGAAATCGATCGCTCATGCGGTTCGCTGGCCGTGTAAACGGGGCTAATGAAAGAATCGTAACGCACCGCGCGCCGGTTAACACATCCGCAATTAACGCGCTTTCGTTTGGCATCGCGAGCACGCGCGAGCGAATTCCATTTCGGTTACCACTCTGACGTTACTCCGTTTGTTCTCTCTGTTGAATTTTCTCAGATTTTTCTCACTTTCTTTCGTCTCGCAAAGTTCGCATAACTGGAGAAAGTTTACGACCCTTCTCTCTGGTTCTCTCTTTCTTTTTTTTTTTTTTTTTTTTTTTTTTTGGCTTGTTCCCGACGCCTCTCTATACATTTTTATTCGATTTCTGCGGACTCGATATCGGAACTGCTATTACGTGCAGGCACGCAGCGACGAGATAGAAACATCCGTTGCACGTGCCACTTCATTGAAAAGCAACGACCTATCTCGCAGAAGATATTGCCTGCGAAGGGGAGAAAGATCGAGACAAATATCTCCATTAATTTACGCCAGTTTGATTAATTGTAAAGATCGGATCGAGCCGGCCGCCAATTAATCAGATCGATTCGATCAGCCTGCATTTTGCTCGAAAAATTCTCCCATGAGAATCCATCATTTTCATGCTCCTTTTCACCATCTTTTCTGGCTTCTTTTCGTTCGACACGCGGCGCCATGAATCTCCCATGATCCACCTGCCAAATCGAAAAGAGAGAAAGTTGGAACGTAGATTTTTGTCACTCGCCATCCAGGGAGAAGTCGTGTTCCTGATCGTTTTCTCCGTACATCAGCATGTTCTTAAGAATCGTGTGATAAACCGCAATTCTACTTATACTTGCGTTCGTACGAAAATCTTGATGAATTTTCACGAAAGACTCGCGCAAGCACTTGCAAACGAATTCCCTCGACGTGGAAAGATCTGATAGATATGAATCATCCAAACTTCTTCGCTAAAGCGAAAAGAAGGTTAACTCTTTGCACTCGGTTGTCGCTGTTGCGGCGACATTTTCAGATAAACATATAGCTCCGCAGAGGCGACATTGTAAGATAAGCTACTATCAAAGAGAAATATTGTTTTTTTTTTAAATTTAAATATTTCATATATTTAATTTAAATGTTCTTTAAGTTTTTCTTGGAAGACTATGCTGCTAGTTTGTATAAATAATTGTGTTAAAATTGTAGTGATATAATTTAAATGATTTATTATATTAAGTAATAAAGGAAACGGAAACAAAACGACAAATAATAAATACAAGATATAGCTCAAACGACACAATTAATATGCAACACAAATTATCACTCTTTTGGCCACACTCATTCAACACTCATTTTCGACTCTCTGCTGACTCACTTTCCTCTTTTGAAAAAGAAAAGCGCCCAATGCCAACGCTGTGCCTCTCACATCACATTCATACTTTTCATTCACGCATCTTCAGCAAACAGGCCATCTATTAAAGGTAAAAATAACTAAATATATAACTATACACAATAATTTCGATACTACAATAGTAAATATGACAACTCTGACAGTGATAAAAGTAATAAATTGGTCTTTGCCGCCCATATACGCAGCATTGGACCCAGTAAAAAGTCATTTTGCCTACACAGCTAGAGATGACTCTCGCGCTTTTTTATCCCTCTTGCTTTCAAAGTTTTCCATTAATCGAAGTAACAACCACTTCAACAACACTTCTGCCAACAAGTTGCAAGCTTGTTTATCCATTCTACGTAACAGAAGAATTCCGGATCCGACGGAGTCGATGAAACTTCGGAAAGCAAGTTCTACTCATCGACTTGGTTCTCAAACGATTTATCCTTCGAGGAATTGTCCAAATACTTGAAAGTATGATGGACGAGATGAAGCTTCGCATCCCGACTTTCATTCAACTTTTCGAGGGCAATGGTTGCAATGTGTGGCCATAGAGTAGTGTTGGATTACTCCTATTGATCAGTCTAAGTTTTTCGCGGATTCTTTCGATTTCCTGACTGTAAATCAGTGAGTGCTGTGACGCGTGGTTTCGCCAGGTTTCAAGAAACTATATAGTGACAGTCACCACAATTTCTATCATATTTAAGTGAAAAAAATTTATTAAACCGTGTCTCAACACATATCCGAGCCAAATTGTTGACTTCATGCCCAGTTTCCCGCCTTGAATTCGCGAAAAAAAATTGCTCCAGTTTGCTTTTCCATCAAATGACAATTTCAGTGGCCGGAAACAGAGGTAGATTGTCTTCGATTCCAAAATCATCAGACCAGAGTATACTCTTCGAAGTTGCGCAGTTGACACTGCAAAGAGTAAGGAGGGAAAGTTACAAAACATAAAAGAAAAACGCAATTATTTTCCGACCAGTACACCTCGTAACACAAACGCACAGAGGCACATAGACAGACAGGTCGGATATTCAGGTCATGGATCGGCGATTTTCGACGTTCGCTCCGCGGTTGTTCGCGGATGTTCACCGTTAGATTTATTCAAACGCGCGGATCTGCCGAGTGATTCGAAATGCCTCCTCTATTTTCCCGTTGGTCGCGTCCCGTCCGTTTCGTTCGCCTTCTCTCGCGTGCTCTCCCTCGTCGTCTTTCATCCTGTTCTTTCCTCTCCTCGGTGTATACATATCTGCCGCGCATGCATCGAATGAAACATACGAACGATACGCCGCGAGCGTTGGCGGAACCCGGGCGGCACACGATCGAGAGGATGAAGGATTGTGAGCCCTCGAGGAAGGCCTAGCCAAGAGCTGTCTGTCCTCCTCTCTTTCTTTCCTCCTCGCGGCTGTTGCAAGTTGTTGGGAAAAGGGTAGCGCGCTGGATATTCTCAGCCTGTCGGAGTTTCAGCATTGTTCTGTCAGCCATCGATATTTTTCGCCGATGCCGTAGCGATGGCTCCGCTTGGACATCCGGCGAGCATCGCTCGGCTACGTGCTTCGAATAATCTGGGTCATACGATCGACAGCGTGCCTGCCACTGTTTGCGCTTGTTGCTTCCTCTTTTTTCTCTTTCTCGTTTCTTCTCCGGGACATGAATGAGATTTCCATGTTCTGTCCGAAGCTTCTGGCTGGGAAAAGAAAAGGTTCCCGTTTCTTCTCACGCGCGCCGTAATGCGCCTGGAATGTCGAAAGTTTAACGGCGGACGGAAGTGCGAAGTCTCCCGTTGAAGACGAAGGTCGATAGACGGTAGAGACTGACTGGTCGGTTCGACGTAATTTTCCATCTTTGTGTTAAATAAAAATAGTAGACTAGACAATCCAGCTGTTACATATGGATAGTCGCTGTTTGTTGTTACGACATAGTTACTATCGTACACGTAATTATCGTACGATGCGTATTGCATTTGCACGTTGCAGCTAACGAAGATGTAACAAGATATTCCGGGAAGTAGCATACACTTTCGCGTATGTACGACACCCGTAATAAATATCCGCCAATATATGTTGTCGTACGTTGTCGAAATTTACAATTCCACGCTATCGTGGTAGGTTACGCGCGTTAACGAAACCTACCTCGGTAGTTGAAATAAATCCAAGTGGAGCAACAGCGCGCGCAGAGAGTGGAACAACGGCTGTAAAATATCTAGGTCCGGGTGTAAGTGGCATCCGTAAGTAGAATCAGGCTGTGGAGAGCAAACGACAGGCATACTTATCGATGACACTGTTCGATAGCCAGCCAGCGGTAGAAACTACGGATTTTCTTGTCGGTTCGTTAGCGAATGGAACATCCCGATGGCAAGAACTATCACGCGCTTTTACGTGTTTACGCTGCCCGATTGTGCGAGCGAGAAACGTCTCACATAGTCCTGAGTGTTAATCACTGATTTCGATGAAATTTGGCATAAATGCATAATTTTCACAAAAATGTTTGACCCGTATTTTTTTTTTTTTTTTTATCGGCGATCGTCGACGTTGAGGGGATGAAAACTGAAACTAACCTCAGAGTTAGGGACTTATTTTGTCAAATATTTCGGGAATTATCGAAGATACAGTTTTTTTTTTGTAAACGACGAATTTAACGATGTACACCGTTTTGCGAAAATACCTTTTGTTTGAACGATGTATTGAAAAATATGTGTTTTTGTGTAAGTTTCTCCAAGTGAATGTTAATCTACGTTTTCTTGAATATTCGTTTAATGATCGTGATAAAATATCAGTGAAATTTGGATCGTTGTGTGCAAAGAAAGAGCAGGAACTCTTGGCTCGAAATTCTTTGGCACTGGAACGAGCAAAATTGTCAAAACGATCAGTTTACAATTATTGTTCGATTTTTTTATAAATAAAACAGTGTACCTCGAATGATTTAAATAATTTTTCTCTAAAATGTATAAATAAGTTCTTGTGCTCTGTATCATAAGGTATCATGAAGTTTCTCTATTTTCTTTACTGTCATCTCTGATGGAAATTTTATGTTTATTAATTAATCTCGTTGAACATTTGCGAAATTATCTGGAACGTACAAATTAGAGAGCATCGAATTTCTTCGAAAAGTAACTTGGAAAATCTCGCTTTGAAACAAGATCCTTCCCCGTCTAACAGTAAATTCAGTAAATTCAATGCTTAGAACGGTTGCAGCAATTGCAAAATCAAAAGGAAATCCTACAAAGTGTGTGTTAATGAAGACAATTCATATTCACATTCTTGCAGCAAATTTATCACATCTGTCGCGAATACTTTTCTGCTAATTTAGTCAGTGTTTTCTTTGTCAATTTCTCGGCATTTCTTTTACGATATGTATTCCGTACGGATTCCGTGTATTCGCATAAATACGTACAGATTCATGTTTCGTATAAAAATTACTCGACGAACAATAATCATAGAAAGAATTGTTCGAAATTGATCTCTCTACACTCGCTAAGTAATTTACGATATCGACGTTTTCTAGAACAAGCTCACACGTTTCGTATACGTTTCAATAATCGAAGACGGCGAGGAAAAGGAGAGGCTTGCTGCAGAGGGTTGCAGCAAAAAGCAAACCGTGTACTGTCGATGTTGCAGATCGATAAAAGAGGCTTTCAAGAGCCTCGAAAGAACTCGCAGCTCGTTCGATGAAACGAACGTTGGGTGGCTGTTATCGCGGAAACGATCGCCTCGAACGACACCGTGATTGCTTCCCGCCATTTGTTTAACGCGAATAACTTTACAAACGACCGGCTTAGAAGCACTGATGAAGCGTTATGACAATAATCCAGTGCACACCATCCGCTCCGAATCATTCAGGCGAATTATCGCGATAAGTTTCACCAAAAGTGCTTCTCCATCTTTCGCACTTCTTTCGCTGCAGATCGATCGCGAGCAACAGAATTTGCAAAAGCCTCGTCGGCTGTTACTTCTCGTTTTAGAAATTCGAAAGGGAAGCGGACCGCTTTTAGACAGAACTTTTAGTGCCCGTTTAGTGGCCTGTTGTAAACGTTTGGTCGTGTTGCAAGAACAACGAGACGTTATTGTCAGTCATTTTCGTTGATCTGCGCATTTTCGTTGATGTCTGTTATTAACACAGGTAGCGACCGTTTCGAATTTTTCCCCGGGGAGAATAGCCATAAATATTCATGAGAGAAAGAGAGAGAGAGAGAGAGAGAGAAAAAGACTGCGTAATACCTCAGATGTCGTGAAAGTTGCGACGAATATTACCTGAGAGTTATGTTGTCGATAATAGCAACCAGGGACAACGGTAATTGTTCCGGACGAGCAAGACGAAACAATGAGTTCTTTGTCGACAGCGATTAAATCGAAGTCGAATTTTCTCTCAGCTTGGCCAAGTTGTAAGGACAGCTTAACGCTATTTTCGTTCGCAGACGTTTCATAAATATTAACTGGCTTGCCTATCAGGCAGGATATGCTCGTATTCGAAATGTACTCACCGGTGTATGAATTCAGGTTGGCTAAATATTTACCACGTGTTTATACAATGGTCACGTCGATATTTATTCCGAATGACTGAAAGGACTGCCGAACGATGGATTCGAAAGGCAACAATTGAACGATCACGTGATTACAGGACACGCAGATTATATACTATTCCCATCGACCGTATTTTTCCATCTTGAAGACGTGCAGTACGTCCTGCCTTTGTGGAACTCGTCTCTCGTGCAAGGCAGAGAGTCAGAGAAAATCAGAAGAAAAAGACCGTTGTCGACTCGGTCCATCGACTGTACTGGAGCCAAACAAAAAAAAAAAAAAGAAAAAAAGAAAAAAAAAAGAAAAGAAAAACGACGTAAGCCTGCCAGTTGAAAAAAAAAGAAAAAAAGAAAAAAATCACCCGATCCCCCAGGCCAGTAATCAACCGATCGAATCACTCGAACTCGAAGCGCGTCCGTATCACTTGGTCTTACATCCGAAGCCAGGTCGCCAACACTCCCCACGTATTACGCAACTTGTAACTCTCGCGTACGGCTATCTTGAATATCATCGGCGTCGATCTTCGCTTCGTTTCGCGGATCGAGATAAACTCTCGGCCAATAACCGAGAAGGTTAGACGTCGTACCTAATCTTGGTACTACTCTCGTTGTCTCGGGACGATAGGGTCGTTGCTGCGCGATGCTTGATAATTTGCAGGCTTCACACACTTCGATAAATTCGCGTTATTCTGGTTATTCGCTTGCCGCGAGTCGAACGATCGTTCTCCCGCTGACAATGGATCCCTCCACTCTGTTTGGCTTCTTCAATGGCGGCCCCGCGGCCGTCACATTGTAGCAAGTTCAACGATCGTCGTTGGGCACCGTTACTTTTCTAGCGCGTCGAGAGGGAGAGACGAGAGAGAGAGAGAGAGAGAGACAGCCGCATGTGTGCCCCGGAGGCTGCTGGATTTTTGGCTATTTTCGACTTCAAAGATCCCTTCCTCCGCTTCCTGCAAATCCCAGGCGGCGGCGGCCACGCGTTTCGTTTCGTTCGTTTCTCGTGGCTGCGCACGAGAGGGAACAGGCGACACTCGCTCTCTCCTGGATAATTTCAAATGCTTTATTTTCACGACCGGTTTACAAGCGGCATCCACTAACCGCCGCCGCTAACTGCGGTAATGTAAGTTAACTTAGGAGTGGCCGATACGTCGTCGACGTCTCTATCTCGACGCAGAGGCGCACGCCATAGGCACTATGCCTATATGCCGATCATCCAATGAAATCTCGACGATCGTAATAGCGGAGCGCGCGTGAACGGACGAACGCGCAGCTCGGATCTTGTTGCCCCGGCGTAATGCAGTTTTCAGATGCGCGATCTCGCTACGTCCAGCAGAAGCAATCACCCGCGTATATATATATATATATATATGCGAGCAAATTGATATCGCTGGATATGTTTGAAGAGTTGTCGGGGAAACGTACGAGATCGTACGAGAGTGTATCTCGTTCAACCTACTCGTGAGAGAGTCGATTGAAACGTACGCGATACAAAGATACGGGAGGAGAAACAAAGATCGAGCGTGGCTTTGAAATTTAGCTTGCAATTAGAATTCAAGCTTAGCTGTGAACGACAAGTGTAAGGAATATAGCAATTTTTTTTTTTGAGTAACGTCGGGTACACTCATCGGGTGCGAGAAAAGTAACTGCGACTTGTATTTATAAATGTTAGACATTTTAGAATATTTTGAGATTTTGCGTCGTTTCTAAATATTAGTATTAATTAGGTTAAACGATGAAATTGTTGATTTTTCAAAAAAAAAAAAAAAAAAAAAAAAAAGGAAAAGAAACCAGTGTCATTTCCTTCTAATATATTTCAATTTTACATCTTATTCGACGAATATAATCGTCATTTAGCGTCGTTCTAGCGACACAGAGTAGATACAGCCTTTTTTTTTTTTTTTTTTTTTTTTAAATGGTATCGCAGCCAAGAGGTTAACAATTGCTACACGAAATATTTCCTTTCGTACGTTTTGATCTAACGGTTGGCAATATAGTGGCTATTTTGCGCGCAGCAGTGCTACCTCGAGAGACAAATAAAATTTACCGCTCTTTCTCCTTTCCCGCCACTGTAGCGAGGAAAGTTTGTCATTAACCTCGAGTATAGCTCGCGCCATTTGTCACCGTGACGTCCGCGATGGCAGAGGGAAAGAGGAGCTGGCCACGAGACAGGCAACAACGAGTAAAACACTGAAAATTCGAGTACCAAGCTCGTCCAAGTTGAAAACTCCAATCGAAACGTATCTGTCGTCTGATAAATTACAATCAAAATTACCATCTCTGTCTGCAAATTTAGCTTGCAAGCTTGTGATTTTAGAACGTATACTCGCTATTTGTGCGTCGTAAACGACACACGTTTTCGAATGAAGCGTGCTCCGAGTCGCGTTGAAAAATACTCAAAAATCAGCAAAGGATGAGAGGCATGATCATCTGATAAATTACAATCAAAATTATCATTTGTCTACAATTTAATATGTAAGCTTGTGATTTTAGAACGTGTACTCGCTGTTTGTTCGTCGTAAACGACACACGTTTTCGAATGAAGCGTGCTCCGAGTCGCGTTGAAAAATACTCAAAAATCAGCAAAGGATGAGAGGCATGATCATCTGATAAATTACAATCAAAATTATCATTTGTCTACAATTTAATATGTAAGCTTGTGATTTTAGAGCGTATATTAGCGTATATTATATTTGTTCGTGTTATTGTTTTCGCGCGCGAACGACACACGTTTTCGAATCAAACGTGCCTCGAGTCGCGTTCAAAGATGGTCAAAAATCCGCAGCGAGCGAAACTTATCGTGGTCTAGTAAATTGCAATCAAAATCACCACTTGTCTGCTATTCAGTTTGCAGGCTTGTGATTTTAGAAGTAACGTATTTAATCTCCTTTTTTTCAAATTTATTAAACATCGCCGTCTACAATAATTACATTAAAATAATTAAAAAAAAAATAATTTAAATAAAACGGTATCAGAAACACTTCAAATATATTCGCTTGTTTGTTTTCGCGCGCAAACGACACGTTTTCGAATCGAGCGGCGTTCGAGTGGCGTTCAAAGATGGTAAAAAATTCGCAGGGAGCGGAACTTATCGTGGTCTAGTAAATCAAAATTATCACCTGTTTGCAATTCAGTTTGCAAGCTTGTGACTTTAGAACATATTAAAAGTATCCATGAACGATATTCTTTTTTTCAAATTTATTAAACATCGCCGTCTGCAATAATTACATTAAAATAATTTAAAAAAAAAACAATTTAAATAAAATGAAATTTCGTACGGTATCAGAAACACCTCAAATATATTCGCTTGTTTGTTTTCGCGCGCAAACGACACGTTTTCGAATCGAGCGGCGTTCGAGCGGCGTTCAAAGATGATCAAAAATCCACCAGGGGCGAAACTTATCGTGGTCTGGTAAACTGCAATCGAAATTACCACCTGTTTGCAATTTAGTTTGCAAGCTTGTGACTTTTAGAACGTATTAAAAGTATCCGTAAGTAATGTCGTTTTCTTTTTTTTCAAATTTAATAAACACCGCCATCTAGTGGCAATAATTTAAACAAAATGAAATTTCGTACAGTGTCAAAAACCGACATTACTTATGGTACCTCTAATATATA
>WIUT01005133.1:0-15582 GCA_010645135.1 Tetragonula clypearis | reverse complement strand
TATATATATATATTAATTTCCTTTTTTCACAAGTTAAAGTAATGGAAAAAAGAATCACGTTTGAATTTAAATTTAATTCAAAAATTAAATGAAAATCAAATTTCTTCTCGCGTTAGTACTTCTTGGTATTTTTTTAAGAAAAATTAAAAGAAAAGAAAAGAAAACAGGTGGGGCGAGGAACTTTTGGCCCGCCCGGTAGATGCGATACGCAGTCAGTACACCTAATCAAACGTGAAACACGTTACGCCGCTAGAAGTTTCAATTTGAATAATTCGCTGCTTTTTACGCAGTCGTCGATCGCCTTCGTGGCTAATTGCCTCGTAAAGACACGATCCCGACCCGTGTCCACATTTTCTGCTACATTACCGATTACGTAACCCTTTTATACGATCAACGAGAAGCCATTAACAAGCAGGCAACGTCATCAGAAGAATTATTCCAACTTCGAGCAACTGTCCGTTTGAAACAAATTTCAGCAGCCTCTTCCACTCGGAGGTTGTCAATGAATATAATTGAAATACTTCGGTATCGATGTCGCGCAGCCGCGAGACATATTTAAGGAGAACGATTGCCGCCGATAACGTTATCGATAAATCGCTGCGCGAAATCTAATATAATATTTCGTAGCATCGGAACGCAAAATGAATTTACATCCTCGGTATATTAATAATAATTATCCGATGTCGATGATGATTTCAGCGACATGAATTTATTTACGCGAGACGTATAAATAAATAAATAAATAAATAAAACGGACCCGTGTTCCCCCGTGACAACGTTGACGCCACGAAAAAAAAAAAAAAAAAGAAAAATTAACAGCTGGCCTCGATCGCTTTGCCGGGGATTATCGTAGAGAAGAAGAAAAAAGAAAAAAGAGAAAGGGGGGGAGGGGAAAAAAAGTTGTAATTTCACGCTGTTCGCCCTGCCCGAGCGAGAGGAGATATGCTTCAATAAAGATATCCCCGATATAAGCCGTGGGAAAGCAGCAGAATTGCGGTCTATTTTTTAGGATCGATAGCACATCCCCAAATGGACCATTCTTTATTAACGAAAGGAAGGGTTGTGAAGTTAGCAGCGTGGCCGGGCAGAGAAAGCCGTGGAAAAGTTTCGAATATGCATGGCCATGCAATTCGCGCGATCCCCGGAGGCGCAGAAGTTGAGCGCAGAGGTAAAAAAAAAAAAAAAAAAAAAAAGCGAGAGAAAAAAGAAAGGAGAAGAAGAAAAAAAAAGAAGAAAAGAAAAGAAAGAAAAGGCGAATGACGAGCGAGACAGGAAGAAAAACGACGAAGGGAACGTTTCGCGCGCCAACTATACATCTTCGTTCGTCCACCAGAGGACCGAAGGGACTTTCATGGTCCCGAAATTTCCCGCCAACATCATCCGTGCGCGTTAATTCGTCGATCTTCCCTTCGTTTTGACCCCTTTGCTGCGTACGACGAGTATACTCGTCGTGCGAGAGAAGTTAGTAATTACGATTTTGTTACTTGAATTAAATTTTTTTTCTTTTTTTCTTAGCGGAGAGTACAGTATATTTGTAAATTTCAAACATTTTGGAATATTTATAAGCGACCAGGCTCTTGGAAGTTAGCTCCCTTCTTTTACGTCATTTCCGAATATTTTTTTCGCACGCATGCGCCATCTTGCGCGATTGCGTGAAAGTCGATCTGAATATACGTGTATGTAAAATTTGCGATGACTGACATCTACACGTATATATATATATATATATTTATTTATTTATTTATTTATTTATTTATTTATTTATCGTAGCGAAATGGACAACGAGGGGTGAAGTAAATTTATTCTAACAATCAAATCCGGACAACAAATGTGCATTTTATTTCAAGTTACTCGCCGCGGGCCAGATTTCAGCCAGAGCTAAAATTTCCGCCGGCAGAATTTTCAAACCGGATGTATTTCGCGAGTCAGCGAGTGTATATGCGTGTGGACGTGTATATATTCGCGAGATTATACGTACCGACGCGAGGACTAATTTTATAACAGCGAACTTGATCCCTGACAACAAATTACACGCGCGATGGAAAAAGTCGTTTCCCCGATTAAAAAAAAAAAAAAAAAAAAGAAAAAAGAAAGAAAAACTTCGTGCCGCATAATGGAAAGATAACACGATGAACAGATGGAGAGGGAGAGCGAATCGTTTTCCAATTGAAAATTACGCAAACAAGCTCGCGAACACAACGCGGCGAAAGAATCTCAATTACGTACAGTAATATATACGCATTGCTAATTTTCATCGCGCTAGACGAGAAATTCGTACTCGTGATAAGTTCTTTCGCTGCATAGCTGGCCAACTGGCGGCCCTAGCCCCTACTTTCTACATCTACCCCCACCACTGCACCAGCGAGAGAGAGAGAGAGAGAGTGGGGAGGAAATTTCAATATGGTGGGGAGATCGATGCAGTGGAGGGGGGCGTAGCGACGAAGAAAACAAGGGCAACGAGCCGCCAGTTAATGGAATTTTCAGCTACAGAGATTGAATACCATGAGAATGAAATACGCACAGACCATAAAACTCTCAAAGATCTCGGAACCGATTACGATCGTAGAGATTCGAAGAGATAAAGAAACCTACAACGTTAATAGCAGCGAGTAATTGGAAATTTCAAGACGCGTGCAGCATTATTGTAATGACAACAAAGAAACCGACGGTGAAGGCGGGAGGGGGGAATATTTGGCTGGAATCCAAGAGAGGATCGGACAATTACGGAGCGTAACTCTCTCTTTCTCTCTTTCTTTTACCGCGAGCTCATCCAGAACAAACCGACCGGATTAAATTATAAATTACGACCGAGAGGCAATGGCACAGGAAAAATCAACACGCGAGAAACGTGCGCGGGCAACTTTTTCAAATTTTTCAAACAGTAGCTCTCGGCAACTCGGTTCGTGAAATTCAAGCACGCTGACGAGCGTCACCGTAAACTTTCATTTCGCGTACAAATTCTCTTTGATATGATTTTTAAAGTTCGCCTTTAACGGCGTAAAAGAAAAAAAAAAAAAAAGAAGAAAAAATCACTTTAAACGATCGCCCTAAAATTGCTAGAAAATTATTTTACTGGGCAAACAAGCAAGCCGCGGCGCGTGGTTTCCCTGATGGGTGGGAAACTGATGAAAATATAAATGTACTGGAGGAAACTGCGTGTGCCTCGATCCCGTGATAAAAGCGAATTTCACGTTCGCGTAACTTTTCGCGTGCAATAAATTAATTAACGTTCGATCTTGCTATCTCTCTCTTTCTCTCACTGTGTCACAGAAAATTGAAACGAACGGTTGAACTATCATTTGAATACGTAGATCACTGTAGATTACGTCAACAAGCAATCTTTCTCACAGACCATAGAACAATGTATATAGTTCGATCTGTGACTCGACAATTTTTACTCTTTCAATTTCATTCTCGTTTTCTCTTTATGGTTTCTCAATTATCACAATCACATCGAGGCATCGTGAGGAGCTTTAACGAAATAACATTGTTCCTCGATACAGGAACAGAGCTATAATCGAATAACATTTTAAGCATAGAAAGAGAGCAAACGCAAGTCGATGAAAATTCGAAACGCTCAATGATACGATTAACTTTAAAAGCGAGTATCTCGTCGACATAAAATCGCTTCAGATATATCTAGATATCTGCGACGTGATGAAAAACGGCTAAAACGATCCGACAACAAATTAAAAGTGTATATTTCTGTTGATCCTTCAATTTCAATTGTCACTCGATTTCCCAAAATTTCCAATTCCAATTTATCTCCCGAATAATTTTTCCGAAACAATTGGAAACGCGGCTCGTAACTGTCTTCGAGTTTATTATAGCGCCGAACACTGCGTGCACAGTGATAAACACGCCGAAATTATTAAATAATCGTTATTTCACATTCAAAATTTACATAATGCTAACGCGTTCGTTCAATCGTAAATTATAATGTAACTCGCGATCAAATGATTTTATCTCCTCGTTAATTAAATAATGAAAATACCTGGATAATTCAACGTGATTGGCTCGCGAATTAATTTCAATCAAATTTCGCGAGTGTAGCGCGCCACATTTGAAAATATGGGCGACAAATTGTAATAACAAACGTAAATAACAACACGGCTCCTCGCGAAGAATCGTATTCACTTCTTCTTCTTCTTCTTCTTCAAAAAAAGTAAAAGTTGACATTGCAACATCTTTCTCTTCTCATAATTAACCTCATAATGTGTTCTCTCTCTCTCTCTCTCTCTCTCTCTCTCTCTCTGCTATTGTTTGCAATATACACGACGTCACTCGTTAATTCGCCTGGATTTTTCTCACGTCGACACAATCTGAAATCGGCACGAAGTTTTTCCTTCAATTTACAGACACAAATTACGACGCAAACGAAACGACTGCAAATGTCAAATATCGTGCGTGCGTGCACACAGGGTGTCCCGCTTGAAACGCATCGCGCTATCATCTTCTAAATTGTAGAAAGAAAGAAAAAAAATGTTTCGAAGGGGACAAATCCTGATGAATCTTGGACGTTTTTTCCGAGATCTCAGAAGTTTGTTTCTTTGTTTTTGTCTTTTTTTTAAATGAAGAAATAAATACATGAGGAATTTTTTCGTCGATTCATCACAGATCCTAGCTCAAAAATCTTCGAACAAGTATCATATTCGTATGATAAAGATAGTACAATATTTACAATATGAACTATACAATACAAAAGTATAAATTATATACACGATAAATGTAATGTATAATATAAATTGTTGTATTTACGATGAATACAATACAATGCAATTAAACACAGTAAATGTAAAACATATTTTGTACAACTAAAGACTAATATATTGTAAAGACTAATGTACTGTTAACATACTGATATATCGTATTATTATATTACGATATATTATATTACATTGCATTATAAAGTATGTACGATAAGTACTGAATAATTAAAAATAAAAGTGTAACAAGTAAGACTTGGGAGTGAAACATCCCGAAGCATTGAAAAAGGTGCTTTAGAGATCAATTAATTTGACGCTCGAGGTCACTATTTCGAAAGATGAGATAATAATTCCTCGGTACGTTCAGTATAAATAACATTTGAAAGGCAGTGAACGAATAAAAAGCTTGAATAGCCTTGAAACACCAACATATAGTAGGTCGACGAATTCGTCACAGAACGAGCTATTTGTCTATCTGACGAAAAATATATAGTTTCATTTAAAAAAAAAATGGAGATGAAATCTCCGAAACCAAAATCGCGACCAGTAAAACATACGTCCCTCAAAATGAAGTAAATTTTACTTGAAACATACTTTTCTATAACGAATGGTCTATGATAACAATCCATATTTCCAATCTTTTTTTCTTTTCTGTACCTCTTGATCGAAGTTTTTTTTATTTATTTTATTTTTTATTTTTATAAATGAATTTTTTTTTTTTAATTTTCTTAGGTTAGCTAAATGATCGAATACGACTCGAATTAACCTGACGACATTCGCAGGCTTCCATTTTTGATTTTATTCACATTTTACAATTTATTTTACAACGTAAGATCAAAACGAAATGAAAATAAGCACGAGTCTCTCATTGTAAATCAAAACTCTACAATTTTGTTTTTATGTTTTCAGCTCCTTTTTTTTTTTTTGAGTCTTTTTCGCCATTACTAATATTACGCACGCGTATCAACAAGTTAGCTAACCTAACCTAAATCTAAACCTAGTCGTACACCACTGGTCTAGGAGACAATGGCGGTGGAAACGTTTTCGAATGGGAGACGACCCTGCATATGTTGCATCACGATCGATCGATCAATAAATCATCAAATTCTTTCTCCCACGGATTAATTCGCTTAATAGATTAAAATCGATTAGATCCGTCGTCCTCGATATTCATAGATATCGCGAACGCTAGGCTTTTCGAGTTATTAATTAAAACAGCGCGGTCGAAAAAACCAGACCAGGCGGGAAATTCCGGCAGCTCGTGAAAAAAAAAAAAAAAAAAGATAAAAAATATTTGCACGAAGCGTGCACATCCGTCCGAAACGAGTGCGAAAAAGTGTTCGCGATGTTCGAAGAGAAAAAAAAAAGAAATACGCCGAAGTTGAACGCGCTCTGAACCGTCGAAACTCGAAGACGAAAATTTTCAAAGTTCGGGTCAGATCTAACGATTCGACTCGATTTTTTTCGGGCTTACGTAACGTTTTCGAAACGAGAAAGCTCACGCTTGATCGGTCGAGTCTAAACGTGTACAGCCGGCAGCCGGGGAGCGTGGCGAGCTCGTAAAATCAATCAGGAGTGAAATTAACACGTTTCGGGCGCCCAGAACAAGCAAATTATGCAGAAATATGGGAAGATAAGAACCTGAAACTTCAGTCAGGGCCGTACGAGCAGGTTTTTAATACAGAGCGAGAGAGAGAGAGAGGGGGGGGGAGAGGGAATCAACGATATTTCTCCAGCAGAAACAAATTTCAAATAATTTTCATATTTAATTTATATTGCTATATTTTAATCTTAATTTTCATATTTATCACTGGAGATTTTTAATGCACGGTTAATGCGCGATGTTTCTCCAAACAACGGAAACAAATTTCACGTAATTCCTGTATTTATATTCAATTTATATTACTGGATTTTTATCTTGATTTTTATACTCATCGCCGGGGATTTTTAATGCACAGTTAACGCGCGCGACATTTCTCCGAACGGAAAACAAATTTCAAATAATTTTTCTACTTTATACCACTCTGAACGCTAAAACATACGATACAGAAGATAAATTTTAATTAAAAAATTATTATGCTTCGCACGTGTGTGATAAGTTTACTTTATAACGCGATAACGAACTTTGTTGAGAAATTTATTAACAACTATTAGATCAACAGTTCGTGCACTTAGGTTAGGTTCGAATTAAAATCCATCGAGAAACATCGAAACAGCGCGATATATAATACATAATACACGTTAAGATAAAAATCTAACGCTTACTCGTTTGAAAGTAAAGTTCATTCCGAGTAGAAGGAAAGAAAAAACAAAGAATACCTTTACGAAATTCGTGCGTTCGATAAAAATTGACTGGATGACTAGTTCTCACTTACGGAGAGAAACGGAGCAAACAGTCGCGCGACTGAGGCGCGCGCTCGTTCCCAAAACACGTGGCTCGCCGGCGAATGCATGAAAACAAGTTCACGGATACCTTTCTCCGGCTCGATCAAAGTCACATTCCACGGTAAAACGCGTTACTTGCGCAAATATATATATATATTTCACAGTTTCACACCCGCGAGCAAACGTTAAACGAAATAACCTGTACGCGCGAGAACCAGGCGAATCGACGCCATCGCGCGGATTTCGATACAGAATCGAGAGACGGCGGCACGAATCTATCGAAGTTCGATTCTGATATACACGATACACTCCATCTTTAAAACGAACGTTACGAATTACGTCACACGTGCGTTAACGCGCCATTAGATTCGAAAGTGTCAAAATGGCGTCGTGCGTGAAACAAGGCAACGCAGGTTTGACAGGTGGATAATCGTGTTGGGAAGAATACAGAAGGAAACAGAGAGCCGCCGGCAGAGTTCGTCGGCACGGAGTTGGTTAAAGTGGGACGCACGCGAGATAGACAGGCGTGCGAGAGAGACAGTGGCACGGAGAGCCACGTGACACGTGAAACGCACGCTTGCTCGAAATCACGCGATTTCATCCCCGAGCAAGAAACGACGACTGGTGGTGTAGCCCGACGTGACAAAGAGGAGAGAATGCAAAAAGAAAAAAAAAAAAAAGCGAAAGAGCATCGAGGGCGAGGTAAAAAGGGAAGGTGGCAACTGACAGAAGGAGCCACCAACAGCAGTCCAGTTGGTCGGTGAGCGTCTGCCGGGCGAGCAGACGGACAACAAAGGTGAAACGAGAGTAAAAGCGAGCGACAGAGAAAGAGGAGACACGGCAGAGTATTGAAAGTATATACGTGGTTCTTTTTTTTTTTTTTTTTTTCTCTTTTGCAACGCTTACCTCGTGCGCCCGGGGATGCTGGTGGCTGCAGTGACGATGCTCGAACATTCCACACACAAGATCCACAGCACACACCACAACGATGACAACGAGAAGCAACACGACAGTGCCGCATTGCATCTTCAACCGCACTCGGGCCGCCATCACGGACGACGCTCGCGCTCGTGAAGCATGACACATACTGAGCGCGTCTGCCGACGCCGCGCATTTATATAAGCGTCGCGGCAGCCAGCGCCACGCCACTCACGTTCGATAGCTCGAGCGCGGCAGACGCTCTCTGCTGTCGCCGCGATAACTCCCTCGGGAGTAGCCTGCAAAGAAATCGAACGGTTACTCTCGATAAATGCCGCGAAACCGTCTACGCTACGCTAAGTTCAGCTTTCTTTCAACAGCCTGATCGATCGATAATTTTCCTTTCTTTCTCTTTCACGCGAGGAAAAGAGACGAACTCGTTTCTGAAAACTCCGTTCGTTGTTCCCGTCTGGTCGAAAGAGCCTCGTCCTCGCTTTTTTTTTTAAATTTTCGAACTTAGCGAGGTAGTCGAATTTGCACGCACTTCTGCAAACGAATTGTTTTTGTTAATAAAATCCTACATCCTGTCCCTTCATCCTGCCTTTAAAAATGTACACGATAATCATGTAAAAATGTACGTAGACATGTTTTTGCACGTGAAACATGTTTCTTTTTTTCTTTTTTTTTTTCTTTTCGAAAATTTAGGAATAAAGTATAGCGTTATACCTGCGTATCTGGTAAGATTCAGGAAAACGAAAGAAATCAATGTTTGTCGGGAGATGTCAATATTTTATTCAAGTTATCGTGTTACAAAGATATCGTGTGTTTTATATAGTCTGTAAATATTTCACAGGATAGTCGCTAACCGACAGAAGGGTTGCAAAGAATTATAAAAACGAAATACTGACTTTTACATGCATATATATTACAAATAACAGGTACGGCACATTACGCGTGGATATTTTACAAGAGTAATCGTCTCTTCCTTTTTTTTTTTCAATTTTTACATATTTGTGCATACCAATTCTTGCTCTCTGCGCAAGCTTTGCTAACGCAGTGAGGGCAACGCGTTAAAAACATGGGGCTTATTGGCTTGTTCGATTTAAGATGAGAAGCAACGATATCTGCCAACGCTGCTATGAACGTGGGATGATCATTGGGTGCTGCGGTTCTCCGTATTTTTTCAACGCCCAGCTGAATATAAAAAAAAAAGGAGAAAGAAAAAGAGAAATAAAGAAATTTTCCTTTGTAGCCAGTAGAAAGCAAAGTAAAAGGCCATTAGTACAAAAACACTTACTTCTTCCGCTAATTCTTTGCAATATTCAATATCCAATTCATGAAGGGTTTCAATGTGCTCGTTAACAAATGCTATCGGTACTAATAGAAAATGCTTTTTCCCTTGCTTTACATAAGCTTTTATAGCGTCGTCGGTAAAAGGCTCCAGCCAACTTACAGGACCAACCTAAATGCGAATCAATGTCGAAAAATAAGTCAAACTCAAATCAGACAAAAGGGGGAGGGGGGGAACATAAAACGAAATGAAAGAAAACGTATTCCCTCAATTTCATTTCGAAAAACGATCATTGTCTTGTTTGTTGCATCAAGGAAACCAAGAATACATAAACTTTCAGTGAGTGTTAAATGTTTATGAAATTGATAATTAAAACGAAAGCATTGCCTATACCTTTGACTGCCATACCAATTTATACGGATTACAATATTGTAAGTTTTCCATTACTAGGGCAACTGTGCCTGCTACCTCGGACGCATAAGCATCACCCCTAGATACAGCCTAAAATACAATGCAAAACGCAACGTTAAAAACGACTGAAATAACACGTCGCGTTAAAGCATCAATTTGTTTTTAAAAGGAACCTTCAATGGTATCGAATGAGCCGAAAATAAAATTATGACATCGCCCCTTATATCCTCAGGGAACTGAGCTAATTCTCCTTTGATTCTTTCTGCAACTGTTTCTATGAACAATGGATGCGTTGCCCATCTATCAATTACGCTGCATTTCATGTTAGATGGTAATTTTCTGCAAATTACGAATTTCTGAGTGCCAATCCAATACAACGATCTTTTTTCTTTTTTCTTTTTTTTTTTTTTTGTTCTTATTTCTTAAGTAATTAAGATATTTATCTATGTCTATAACGTAAGTGTACATTATAATCATTTATATATTAACAGTTACTATCATAATTATGCAATGTTGCCTAATTGTAAGTTTAATTAACGAACAAAGAAATCACTCCTCTTTACTCTTAAATATCGCCAGCCAGGATTTTTACACATTTGAAAGGAATTCTGCACGAAAAGATATTTCTGCAGATCTTTACTTACAAATACGCTAAGTTTTCTCAACTTTCAACAAAAGTTTTGTGTAGTAAGTGCGAAAAATTGAAAACATAATCGGCCATTTGTCGGAAAACATCAAGGAATTTAATTATACCTTTTACACCAGCTGAAGAAAATATTTTTAAAAATCTTCAAACATGGCTTCAAACAGTCAAGTGAAACGTGAAAATATATACAACGTGCGCGTATATGGCACTCATAAAAAATGAAAATGAGCTACTAAATTTAATAAAATGCTAATGACAAAGTTGCACGAGTCATTTGTAAACAGTTCTGCTCTAAACTCCTTGTAAAATTTAAATAATTAAAGGTTACTTATTGTTAGTATAATCCACAAATAAATGTTAATTCATTCATCGAACACGTAGAAAAAGATTCATAAATACTACTACCTGGTCGTATAATATTTATATATTTCAATAAAACTTGAACCACTTGTAGCACAACAATATTGCGGATACTGAGAAAAGAGAACCATGTGCTCAATGCCATCTCTAAAATAAAAATGTGCGTGTAGTGTTTAAAAGAAGATTATTTGTTAAAGTTCATTAATTATATTCAACATCTATTTTCATTCAATGACAAAACAGTGTTCTTACTCTTCTATCTTTTGTAGGGTATTTTCAGTAAGAGGGTTAGCATAACGAAATGCAACATAATGTTTATGAGGTGCAGTGTCTGGCGAAATACTATCCAACCTCTCGCATAGAAGTTTGCCCTGCTTGTTTGTCCATTCTAAAATAGGAGATTTTCCACCAATCTCTGAATACTTTTTTTGTACTTTAGGAGTACGAGATTTTGCTATCCAGGGACCTAAGCGACTGTAACGTGCATCATGCGGAATCTTAATTAAGTTGATTTCATTGCTACAAATTATTACAGTTCATTAAACTAAACCTTTGGAATGGCAGTTGAATCATATCACGATCAGTCATTATGCGTAATAGATACTCATGCACCTCTTCAAGCGCACTAGGACCACCCATGTTTAACATTAAAATACCAGTTTTTGGTTTAACGTTACTTTGTTTCAAATTTCTCGCAGAAAACTGACGCCAAGGCAAAATGGAAGATTTCGCACGCTGTTTACCTGAATAGCAATGTGAGAAGAGCAAATATTAAGCCAAAAATTAAAGATCAACGGTACCAAAAGTACAAATGAAATTTTCATGTTTTCGTTTTGTTACAACGTGTAATTTGTATATTTTTACTATCTGATATTGCATATATGTAAAACTATACGATAAATCTAAAAAAAAAAAAAATATATATATATATGTATGTATGTGCGTGTATATATATATATATATATATATATATATATAAAATATGTAAATACATGTACAAAAAACACATTTTACTTACCAATCTGAAGTATGTTTAATAATTTACTAGCCATTTTTAACAAATTGACACTGTTGAAAAAAATAACGTCTCTATCGAGCAGTCGCAGATTGCGATTACTGCACAATCACGCTTACACGGTATACGTGTGCATTTTACGCAGTGTATCATTAAACGTAGGTTAGGTTTAGAAGTGAGGTTATGTCAGCTAAATAAAGTTCCGCACAACGTAATAACACGTTTTCAACGGCAAGTGAAATTTTAGTAACACATCTTTCTTGCAAATTATTTATTTTACGGAGATATATATATGTTATATTGTCGGTATTTATATATTATTTACATTCGGAACAACGATTCAATCGTAACATTCACACAAGCGAGGCAAAATCATGACAGACGGAAATATCGAAGAACTCGCACCATCGGACTTAGGCACACTCGATTAGTAAGTATTAATTACGTACCGTATTCGTAATTGTGAAACACTCGATAAGCATTACTTTATATCACGATTATGTTACAGTTGGGAAAGGATTTACTCGGATGATCTTGACAACTTTAAGGGATACGGAGACGTTGGTGAAATATGGTTTGGCAAAAGCAATACACTGAAAGTTGTACGGTAAGTTTCAACTTATTTCAAAAAGGACGCGAGAAGTTCATGTAACTTGGAAAATACTTATGCACGTATGCGTGCACAACACATTTCTATCGTAAACAGTATAGTATTTCAATTTTGTGGGTAGTGATGCCATCTTTCGTAAACTTGGGCTAAAATCTGCTTTACCATTGAGTGGTAATATCAGTATCCGGTGGTAAATCTTTCAAATTGTTCATTTAAAATTTGACTGACGCTCGATGACATTTATTAACGCGATAATACTGGTGTTTTTAGACTCAGATATTGGTATTTCAATTCTGTCTAATTTTTCAGCTGGATTCACGCGCAGCTGAAACTGAACAATAATGACAAAATAATCGACATAGGATGCGGGAACGGGATGACATTGGTCGAGCTTGTGAAACAAGGTTTCGAAGTGTTGCTGGGTATAGATTATTCAGAGAATGCGGTCGATCTAGCTCGTGAAATACTAACAGAGAACAATATGCCACACGTCGAGCTGAAAGTATGCGACATACTCGATCCCGAGGATTTCAATTTGCCCGCTGACTTTCAATTAGCTCACGACAAAGGCACTTACGACGCCATCAGCTTGAATCCGGAAAATCCCGCGTCGAAACGGCAAAAGTATATAGAAAATGTTCACAGAATTCTGCTGCCCTCTGGCTACTTAGTTTTAACTTCGTGTAACTGGACCAAGAAAGAGATAGAGAAACATTTTCAAAATTGTAAGTTGTACTATTGACCAAAGTAATAATAATAATACTTCCTAATGATAAACATCGAATTTCCTTCCGTTGCTTTTTCTTTTTTTCTTTCTATGTATAAGATTACTTCGTTCAACGTTTGGCAGTCAGAAATTATTTATACACAGTGCTACACTGTTAATTGAAAACGTATGTTCGACTCGAAACTGTTCATTAAACTAGTTGATGCAGGGCAGAAGCAGAACGTTTTACATCGCGAAGGAAATAAGAAAATACGACATTAATTGTACTCTTCGGTTAATCTCTTTATGATTACATGATACTATCGTATTACATAATACGCACGACAGTATTGATATAACATTAGCATAATTCACGATTATTTCAGATTTCGACATTTTACACGTCCTCCCTGCTGATACATTCGCATTTGGTGGACAAACTGGAAACACCGTGACGCAATTAGTTCTTCGGAAGAAATAATAAAATAATTGATTGACAAATATACATACGGTATGAGGCTTTCTGTTTATTCACCTTTTCACAATTGACTCGTGTAATCTATAATATCGATACGTTGTCTTAAGAAGTAGATATGAGATATTCAGAGTGCAGGGGGAAAATTTATTTAGTGCGTGATATATTCGTGATGCTAATGTGTTTGTGTGTAGTGGAGCTGAATAATACAGTTTCATTGGTTACAGTATCATATCGATTTACAAACGTTATAAAATGCTATGCATCGCAATTGTAAATGAATATTGCTGTTCGTATATGTGTTCCAATAAATTCGCGTAAGTGTTTCGGCGTAAATTATTAGCACACAGTTATTTAATTGTACAGTTATTACATAGTTTTTGTTTCATACTGTTCGTTGGTACTTCAGACATTATTGGCATGTTAATAACTTTGTATTGTATGTACGTCTAATTAATTAAAATTCCCTATGTACATGATGTTGTAATCGTAACTAGGAACAAACTATGTGAACGAAAGTGAAGGCATTTTCTACTTATCTATACAGTTGCTAAACTGGACGATTTATAATAGTATAATTCTATTCTATCTCGTAAAACTGTGTGATATAGTAATAACAGTACCTTAGAATTACAATTATTTTGTAATTACGCGTACGTGGAATGTGGTTGTTACATTTATATAGAAAATTTCATTAGGCACATTCAATTTTGATGACTAAAGAGATTCAAGAGATTCAAACGTCAAGGAAATATTCATAATTTAACAACGAAGGAAGTGCTACTATACAGATAGAAAGATTTTTCACCCGAGTTGCCTTGTCGTTCTCGAGAAAAATTAAATTTAAGAATTTGTTGAAATAGATATAGGTGCGCTTAGCTGCCTACGGCTTGTCCGCAACTTAACCGAAGGCAATAAATTGACTTAAAAACAGAAACTGTAAACTATGAATTTTAAACACTTTACTTACAGTTGGTGGTGAATTGTATAACATTCTAACAGTAATATATTTCTTCCTTGCGAAGTACTAAGCATTAATTGTATGTATAAATATTGAAAAGATAGGAATAAATAATAATGGAAAAGATTCGTAGATAAAAGATGGTAGGTATGGCAATTACACATACTGATACATGTTGTCAAATCGACTATCAATTGGAAAACATAGTTACAATTAAAATACATACGATAATAAGATAATAAAGAATTGAGACTGACATTTCCTCCTCGTTTTACGCAATGACACATAGCGTTGATTGATTCCTAGTTCCCTAAATAAGAAATTAAAATTGCACCAAAGAATTTTAAGGATACATTTTACACAATGAACTGCAAAGTCTCGAAATTATAAAGAATTTGTAAAGTTCGTTCCCGCGAATGAAGATAATTAACAGAAGCTTCGTTTTAGAATGCTCAACGTTATTAACAGAAGTGTCGTATGAAATGTAAAGACGGATGAACTACCTGCAAAGAGAAACAGAGAAAGACAAAACTGTAATTAGAGATCTTCTGCGCAAGTGTAAATCCACAAAGAGTAAAAATTATTATTCTCGTAATAATGAAAATTTTCACCTGTTAACCGGAGGTACAATATTTTCTACAAAAACTATTACTGCTCGAAACAAGGATACTTTTTGCAAACAGAGAGAGAGAGAGAGAGAGAGGGAGGGAGGGAGGGAGGGAGAAGAAATTTCAAGAACGGAGTAATCATATTTTCCAAGTTAAATTCATTTATGCATTTATCAATTCTGAAGTTTGTCCCTGCTTGAGAGATGGGTTAACTCGGGTTAACAGGCGAAGAAACTATGACGATGACGTACCAGTGCAAAATAAAACTTTGTCCTCGTAATATCCTTCTTTGCAATAGCAACGTTTCCCGGACACGGTATTGTTCCGCTGTACGCAATGTGCACCGTCGATGCATTCAGAGTCTTCGTTACATGGGGCATGTAACGCTACAACAGAAACATATAAACTGATCAATTTATACTATCGGTGAAATGTGAGGATGAACAAAAATTTGAGCATTTACTTAACACTTTACCGACCGGTAGCCTAT
>WIUT01005132.1:0-15584 GCA_010645135.1 Tetragonula clypearis | reverse complement strand
GTTACATATATATGTATATATATATATATATATATATAGAAAGAGAGAGAGAGAGAGAGGACATATAAGGAATATGTTTTATTTCAATTAAGTATTTTAACGTTCACGGTTTATTAAAATTTCAATTTAAATGCAATTATAAACAAATTCGATGCAATAACTAACAATTGATAATTGACGATTAAAATTCAGTGGCTCCGATTTTTCAATGATTAATTTCCTTTAATGAACTATTAATGGTTAATTCTATTAATCAATTATCGATTTTCCAACGATTAATTTTATTAATCGTAAACATTGATCAGTCGATCAAATTGAAAATTTTAATCGATTAAAGTCCAGTTCTATGCTTGTATATATCTGTTGTACATCTACGTATTCGTTCGCAATATAAGGTGTCCTCTTATAATCGAAGTCTAACAGACCGGAGAATGATTTTTCATATAAAGATATAAAGAAGGTGAAAAGGAAGAATATATTTTTTTAAATTTAAGACTACATTATCGACAAGATCAGGTTCAAAAATTTGTATTCCCAGATATAGCTAATTCCGACAATTGAACAGAAATGAGAAATCGAAAACAGAAGGTTACTGTACACACGTGTAAAAATAAATTTTTTGTCACAAGTCGCTTTTGTCCGAGGAAATCAAATTTGAGAATTGATCGAATGCACGTCTATCGAAAGAAGAAAATAATTAATTAGGTAATTAATGGTTATTTATTCTAACTTAAAATGTGGGAACATATAATCATTATAAGTGTGTCATTTGATATTTTTGTAACGGTGGATCAGTGAAATGGCATTAAATATACAAAATGCATAGCAATAGACATACGAAATAAGATTTTGAAAATATCGTTACATGTAATTTTTTAATTTACACGATGTTATAGAAGGTTAACTAAACATGTTCTACTGTGTTTTCTATTTATCTTTGGACGTAATGCAACTTCCTGTCTGTTATTTACTTTTCTCCAGTTCTTTTTTTTAAAAAACGAACTCCTAAATGGATTGAATAATTGGATTAAAAATTGATTTGAAAAAAATCGAAAAATCGTTATTCTTCCTCCTTATTCATTCTTACGTGCAGAATCATCAGCCGGAATTTTTATTATCACCCAGTATAGTATATACACTACCATGCATAAATAATTGAGCATCTAGTGCAATTCCATTAAGAGAGATCGATATTTTTGTTATCAATTAGCAATGATTAATGAACGTTCTCCTACTGTTAATTTTGTTGCGTTTTCAAATTTTGTATTCGTTTGTAATAAATAGCTGATATTTCATAATATCTATAAATCTTTCCAATCATCTAAAAATTTCAATAATGAAGATATAAAATAGTCACTTCGCAGAGTTTACTATAGTAGATTAATTATTATAATATTAGCTATTTTTTTTTTTTGTTGGTCATTACGTGTTAACTGTAGATTAACATACTAACTGCTGCGCGAAACTTTTACATTTTTTGCGTGGGGGAAAAAAAATGTGTATTTTCTTCAAGATATTACATTACAATAGAATACAACGAAAGCATAATTTTTATCTATAATATTATCTAGTTACTTGTGTTATTTCAAATTCACCATTAATGATACTCATATTATTTTAATTGTTCTAAAATTTAGGGTAGGCCAAAAGTTCCTTCACACCTATTTTTTTTCAATAAAACATCCAAATATACGAAAAAACTAATTTTCAATTAAATTCAAGTTCAAACATGATTTTTTTCATTTTAAAAATTATTACTTTCAAATGTTGTAATAAAAAAAAAGAACGGCTTTATTTTTAGTAGAAAGTTATACCCACATTGTATTTCTACAAATATAGAAACAATAGTCATCGTTGACGGTCGCAATAATAGCCACGTCTTAAGATTAAATCAAAGAATTTCATTTGAATTGTATTTTATATTTAGAATTTAGAAGTATCAAAATCAAAGGCGCAGCGTATATAGACAGAAAAGTTATTGTGTTTCTACTTCGTGTAAAAAAAAAGAAAAGAAGAAGAGAAACGTAGAAAAGAAGGAATGTGGCAAGGCGGAAGCTGTATTCAGGTTATCCGAGTCGTGGACAGGATTAATTGCTTTCCGCAATTGTTTCGAACGATATAGTGCCTGGATGTTCCATTATCCGTGGCTTGATTGCCATGAATTCCTTTAGTAAGTTGCTGGTATGTCGATGTTTCCTTTCAACTCGTTCCGTGTTCATGAGGAAACAGAGACGAGACAGATGACAATAATTAGGATTTAATAACAACGAGATTTTTCCACGTGCCTGGTGAATCATTACCGATAGAGCAACGTTGCATCCGCCAGACTAAATAATTGAAAGATATTCCCTCTGTATCTCTATTCTCTGTGCAACGATATAATCGATATGTAATTAAGTTTTTAGCACCTTTCATCTGCAGTAACGGGCAATTTAAATATTACGCGTTGCTTTACATATTTATAACTATAGATCAGTGTGGATGAAACACGCTTCTTTTTTATTTACAATTTTATGCAATTTTATATTCTCATGAAGTAAATTGTGAGAATGAAACCTAGGTGGAAAATTAATTTACGTGTCAAAATCTTTTTAATTTACGTATGTTAAATATTTACTTTAGATATTTCGTTGATTTTTCTACGGTATTTGCATTGTGTGCATTTCTCGATCTTTTAAATAGATACGTGGAATTTTGCAAGATATAAAATCCTCGCGAATAATTGCAGAATTGTCCCCTGGCTCTTAGTAATTTGTTGTAGACGAAAATTTTTAAGCTTGAAAAAAGGTCTTGAAAGATTTTGAGAAAGATCTTCAAAGAGCTTGCCTTGCATCAGCTATTTAATAATAAAAGGAACATAAACATCGTTGCAAGAAAATGATAAACGCTATCGATGTTATCTTACAAACTTTGCACTTACTATTCTAGAAATATCTAGGCGATATAATTCGACCAGCGTGGCAGTTTTCCTGTCAATCCATTCCCATGGCCGATGTTCATTAGTCACAAATCAAATGAAAATTTCAGCTTGACATTAATTGCGTATCGAGAACTGCAAGCTACTTGTCACGTCATCTTTTGCTCACTGGCAGATGTTAGGAACAATACGCCCATCGCAAAGGGTAGTCCGGATTAGCATAAATTTCAGTGAGCATCGAAGCATCTGGCCGTTCAATAAAAGTGAGGAATTTACTTTTATCGGATGGGTCAAGCCAAATTCACATTGCAACGTATGTAGATGTGTTTTAATGCTTGTTCTACTTGCTACTTGTTTAGACACATGTTCTAACGTTGGATCCAACGTAGCAAATAGCAATGTGGTGTCTCGCCTTTTCACGTTGTCTGGCCTCGTTATCTGATTTTTGTTATCCAGTTGAAAACAAATGATTACTTATATAGCCGGTATGTAATACTTGCTTTTATTGTACATTTTTACGTCGTATATTATATATGCAATCAGCGGCGATAGCTTGTGGTAAACAAGCATGATAATCGACGAACATTCATTTTTCAATCGGACAGTAATCATGGACCCACCATGGTCGGCTCGAACTCGGCACTTGACGCCTCTTTCGTCTGAAAAACGACGTTCATCGTGAATTATCTACGGTACTTGAAGACGTGAATGATCGTCCCGTTAGAGCGCGTAAGAAACACTTGAACTTGTGTCACTTGGTCTTATTGCAAATATATCGAATGGACATCTTGAGCATCACTTGATATTACTGTCTTGATAATTATCAGTTTTTGATCCAACATATCTTTAATTATTTTTTTTTTCTTTTTCTTCTTAAAGCAGAATTTGACACTCAAATATTTTTGTATTGCATGAGAAAAAGCTATTGTCACGTTTCATGCCCCGCTCGATTTTGAACAACTTCTTTTCTTACGGAACAAATTGTTTAAAAGTAAATGGCTCACCCTGCGTACTCCAAAGATTAGATTGAAAAAAATTCGTATTAAATAGCGTATTTCCTGAAGATACAAAATTAATGTATTCGTAAAAATAGCTTTTTTCGTCTTACGTTTGGTATTTAATATTCTACATTCTGTATAATATTTAATTATACTAAACATAAGATATAATTAATAAATTATATTTATTATAAATTACTATAAATTTATATTATAATATATTATAAATTTATATTTATATTTAATTATACTAAATATAAGATATAATTATTAAATACATTTAATTAATAAATTATTAATACATTGATGTACCATATTGTACATTTATTGTTTCATCACTAATGAAATATCAGTTTTCATCCACGTTTATTTCATTTCAGGGTATTGTTTCAATAGTAATTCGCAATTTTAAATAAGAATTTCGCAAATTTCTTTTGTGCTTCACTTATATGATATTATTAATTTATAGATAGAATCTATATTGCGATGGTGATATTATCAGACTCCGGCTTTGAATTAAAAATTCACGGGTACAGGGACGATTAAAAGGCACTCCAATATAACTCGTAAAGCTTTATAAAAGGTCGAAGCTTTTTGTTTTTTTTTTCTTTCTCTGTGGATACGCCGTCTTTTGCTAGCGTCAAATTATTAGTAAATCCCCCAGTTTTTAGAATTTTTAATAAGAAACACGGTGCTCCTTATAATGCATCCGTTAAATTCAGCGTTCCCTCCAAAGCGATTGTTATCGCTGTCGATCTTTTGAAGAGAATCATGGCGTTTAAGCCATGAAATAATCAAAGGTTTCAATTTAACCTGAAACATAAATAATCTTTCTTTGTCATTTTACGTTATCGATCGTTGCAAAATACTTCGGCTGAAAAATGTAGCGAGCACAGGACGCGAAATGGAAAAATCATAGTTTCTCAACGTATTGAAGAACGGAGGCGAAGAATTGTTGAAGGACAGGCATATAATTTTCTTAATTGGAAACCACCGGCACTTGGTTTCACTTACTTGGTTCCAACGATGTAGAACGAAAGCGATAAAGGAAGAAACTTTGTTACGAAATTCTCCAACTTTGAATCGAAGAAGTTAATAAACCGGCCACGTAAGTGGAATTGCGAAATTGATTTTGCGGGAATTCTTTTGTTTGAAAACATAGTTCTCTCGAGAGATGTTTGTATTAAAGTTTCGTATTAAAGACATAATGAATTTGTTGTATCGCAAATGTAACTATATTTTTTCAATCAAAAATCAAGATTTTTCTTGATATTAAAAAAATTTTATAAGTCACTTGTTGATTTGACTAAAATTTGATGAAACTATTGTAGATTGAATTTCAAATTTAGCGGAGAATTTTTTTTATCCTGATTAGATCATTTATAAACTGAAAAATTAATATATGGAATTAATATTTGTATATGCGGACTTCCACTGTTCGAATATTTAATGGATATCTTTTCTCGTATGTTCAATTGTTGCAAGAATAAGATACAGAATTTAACTATAAAAACATAGAAGGGATTATACTTAATTTTATGAATTAATATTTCTTTCAAACTACAATTAATGTTTCTTTAAGTGACAAAAATGTAAATATAACTTTTCTACAAATTGAAACAGACATGAAAATGATAAGATAAGCGCAAACAATTATGTTAAAAAAAATTAGGTACTTTAACGGTCAAAAAAGATATAACATTCTTAAATATTGAAATACATATTAGAATTAGTGATATATGCAATTTAATATGAGAAAAGAAAAATCCCATTACGTCGAATACTTTTGTCTCTTTATTATTTTGATTATGATTGTCCCAAAATTTGTTTGCCAGAATAGAATAATACAGTAAAATATTGCGACCAAATATTTAATTTTCTTGGCTTGAAAAAAAAAAAGTTTAGGTTTGAAAAAATTATTTTTTCAATTTTCCGCGATGAAAGTTACATTTGTTTGTCTGTTTTATTTTTACTAAATGATAAGCAAGATGCACACAATTTAATTAATGAAAAGAGTATCTTTCAAAAATGCCTTTTGTTTCTACAGATACATTCTTTTGAACGAAGTTTATTTCGAGATTACGTTCCTTTTCACACGTCTACTGTACTTTCTTTTTACGCAAGTTAATTCGAGTTTTCACAAGATTATTTTGTATTGTATCGTGTAGTCGTTGTAAGATAAAATACAAGATAGGATAATGGAAGAAAGAAATCCAGTTTCTCTGCGTCTCTTTAATTAATTCTGTTCTCTGCTTCTTGAAAACGGGACCGCTGTCGCAGTAAATGATTTATATCCTCGGCGCATAATTTGTTTTAATATTAGTTAATGTATTTTAATTAAACTGTAAATTGTTTCGAAAATGTCAGTTATCCAAAACAAGCTACTAAGTACGATAATGGATTAAAAGTTTGAATATACTTATTCCCGCACAATTTTTGTGTGATTTTATCGGTATATAGAAATATATAAATAATTTTTCCTCAACTGTTTATCGTACTCAATTCTGTCTGTTGTTTATTAGTTTTAAGAATCTAAATATCTAATTCTGAAATTAGAAATTTTAATTGTTAGGGCACAAAAATTAAAAAAAAATTAAAGGAGAAAAGTGGTTATCTGCAGAAAAATCAGAATCAATGTTAAAAGTACAAAATTCGATAGATAAAAATAAGTTTAGTAAAATAAATAAAAAAATTGAACAATATTTCGTATCTAACATGCATCTGACACTTTTTAATTTTCTTCATAATCTTGTAAGTCTTTTTTTCTTTTCTTTATAATCTTTTAAGTTTTTTTTAATTTTCTTTATAACCTGATTCTTAATTTTGGACATTTCTGAATATTTGTTGAATTGCATTGATCTCTTCGTGATATGATTGATGATGCTTCTGTATTTAGTGTATCCTGTATTTTCAACAATTTTTCAATATTGTGTAATTAATGTAACACTGTCTATGTTGAAATGTGATTTTCAATTGAATAATTCACTATTTTAGTTAAAGTTTTGCTTATTTTACGGACATGTTATAAATAGTAGTCTTTTTGATATTTGTGCACAACTGAACTTTTGTTTGAAAAAGAAGTTTCTTTAAGTTCATATCTAACAGCAGGGAAACAAACGTTTTCTTTGATCTGAATTTGATGCCGACATAATTAGAATCTAAAGTAAAATTGAAAATCAGCAGCGACCACAAACACAATTGATCATTTCTTCCAAAACTCCAACACGTTATGTAAAGAAGAGTCGAGCTAACTAGATATACTAGAACGTATTAAGCATAACCCGGACTAATAAATCCTTTATGAAGAAATTGTACCAATTTTTCCATTTATTAGCTCATTACGTATTCTACGCTCCTCTTTTCATATTGACTTTCTCAACATCTCACGTTCCACTTTCGTATCGATCTTAAACTCGTTGTACAATACCAATAAAAAATTCAAATACTCTTCCAGTTTCCAATACAACCGTTGATTCTAGCTCTGATTTGCGCAGGATCTTCTTGAGACTTTTTCCGAACGACAGCCAAACAATTCGACCAACAATAACCAAACATCATTATCCTTCAACACAACCGGAAGGAATTCATGATTGGAGGTCCCCTCGTAAATCTAACAAATCTTCTTCCGATCGTGAATCCAATCTTGCAGCAAAACGCAAGGGAATGCAATGTACACGATTCGTGCTATTTCTGGTAAATGTACCGTTTTGTAGTTTGTCCAATGATTTTTGTACATTGTTTCAACGATCTTGACGCTTTTCGTTAGATGTCAGATGTTTCATAAATAACGATTATCTCTAAAATGTGAAGTAACAGTACCGAATGTAGGATAGTGAAGAAGAAAAAGTTGAAATTTTTTTACACTGATTACTTTTAGTTATCTATTTATATATAATAATTTAAATAATTTAAATAATAATAAAAATAGTGTCTATGAAACTAACATTGTCTTTTAAGTTCATAAATAATTGATCTGAGTTTTTATATAATAATAAATAATGGTATCTACAAAACTAATATTTTCTTCATGATCTTGAATCTATTGAAAATTATTATTTATTTTTCGTTTTTCTGAAAGAGTTGGGTTATATAAAGGTGTCATCCATAACTAATCGTAGAATTTATTAATACATAGGCGCTTGAGAGAAATATTCGTAGATACTTATTTATTAGAAAAATGGACAGAAAATATGAAAAAATAGAAAATTTATAATGTCAGAAAAAGAAATTTGTCGCGTAAAATTATCATTAAAACGTAAAGTAAACTAATGTGTATTTATGGATCCGTCTGCAGTACTTGTTTATTATATTGAATTCATCTACAGGTCATTTTTAGAATTTTGATTCAGAATTATTTTCCTTGTTAGTTTGCTCTTTTTTAATATCTTTATAAGACGATTTTGTTTTTGATGAACCTGGTTTTTTTCTTCTTTGTTTTAAGAAATCTTCTTTGAATGCTAGTAGACGATAGTCATACTTGAATGAAAGACGTTAGATTAATATGAGAAGAATTCATCAATATTTCATTTAGATAATAATAGAAACTATTGACGATATTGATATTGATGACTTCTTTGTCAATGATTATAAAAATTCACGAGAAGAAACATATTTAATCGTACATTACTGAAATGATTGTATCCAGGTGTCCAATGAAAATATAGCTCTTGCTGTAACTCTATAGCTATATAATTTTTGTTGTAGCTCTAAATGTTGCAGCAGTTTTTTTTTTTAAATACTGTGAAATCTTATATTACACATGTCTCAAATTCAACATTACTATATTATTTATTTATTGCCATATAAATATATATGTGCAGTGACTGACAGTGCCATTTATACTATCTTTTTACCATCGAAAACTGTCAATTTTATCGCATCTTTTTAAATATTCTAAAATATATATTAATTATTACTAATTAATTACACATAATTATTTTATTTTTATCTTAACTGTTATTTTCATCGTTATATGTAACGTTATTTTACTAATTAACTGAACTCAATTATTTTAACATACATCGTCACCAAATTTGCAAAACAATCATCTAAAGTTAGCAATGAAAAGTGTACGAATATTTCTGTGACTCGTTGTAAAACACTAATAAGCGTTTAGACAGATAACTAAGTTTTACTTGGAATAAACCAATTGACAACACCGACGAAGCTCGGAACTACCCGATCGGAGCAGCGAAAATAAAGACATAAAAATCGGTGACCAACGCGAGACGATCGGCAACACGCGAGTGAGTCGCGTCTAAGCGAAAAAAACCCCCGCGTGGCCGTATCACGCGAAATTACTGGTTTTGTTTGGCTCGCCTCGCGTCTGAATGGAAGCTGACAGCACTTCGCGGCTAACGTGCACTCAACTACTTAATAATGTAACAGTCAACCAACCACTATGCGCCCATTATGCTCCTATGCACGTTGCGCAAGAAGCAGGAGGCAACACAGCCCTGGCGGTCGTAATATAGGATTCGCATCCTGTATCGCGCTCTCGTTCATTGTGTCTGTGACCTGCGGGAAAACACGACGGATTCTCCAGCATCCCCTGTTAGCTTCTTTGGCCGGTTCTTGCGCATGTTCTACTTGTTTTCGTTTAAGTCGACGAAGGGCCAAAATGTAGAGAGAGAGAGAGAGAGAGAGAGAGAGAGAGAGGCTGTCGATGTCTTTGCTCCCCTTTTCCCCAGTTACTTTTAATCCTCTGAGTAAATAGGTAGAAGCCCGTTGTCGTTGCACGCTCGAAAGTTACTCGCTGACAGTAGCTACCTATTAGTAGCAGCGTTTCCAGGCGTTTCTATTTTCTCCGTCGGCGCTGGAGAGTTCGTTTCACCTCGCTTCATCCACATTGCGCCTCGTCTCGCGATCTTGCGCTTCTTTCTCCGTATTACTCGTCTCTCGCGGAGGAAACAAGAGCTGAAAGACGAGACTGTCCCTTGAATGTGGCGCGTGTGTGTCGCTCGAACGACGCGTCTCGAATCGACTCACCCCTTCCCTCGAAGCTTCCAATTCCGCTAGGGGACTGTTCGCGTTCATTCTCTGTCACCGAAAAATACCATCGACGGAGGTTGCTGGATGATCGATCCACTGTCGCGACTGATACCGTATAAATCTCTCGATAATCGCTGTTATTCTTCCGATCGTCTACTCGAACGGTAATCGTTGCTTTTTTTCAAAATGTCACGCCTGAATTGTCGAGGTTGTTGGCTGCGCAATTCACTGCAGCCTGGTTCTTAATTAATGACAGATTAATGTAACACAGCCTCGTTGAAATGGGGTTAAGAACCAGTCTGTTTAGTCGAAAATTGTGTCGAGTCTATTTTTCAGTTCGCAACAGGCTGACCATTTCGTCTCGAACAGCAGTGTCCTTTTATGGTAGTGAAGGGGTGTTTGTCAGTGTTGTACAGGGTGACGATTCGATCGAAGAGAGTGAGTTCTTTTATAGCAAAGTCGAAAGTTAGCTGCAGCCAATTGGATTCGATTTCCTTCCGAATTGTCGAAAACGTACTTCCGGTGCGTTGTCCACCGCGAAAATGGGAGGTTGTTTATAGTAGTATTTTTATATGTGCAAATGTCATTCGAGAAGAGATTTAAAAAACACAGATTTTGAAGAAGATGGTGATTCATTCAGTCGTTGAATTATTTCAGAAATTGTTAAGTAATGCAACTATCTATTCTTTAATCAGTATTTTAATTTTTTTAGAAAAATTTGAAGAAAAGTGGTGGATTACTTTGTCGTGGAATTTCCACCTCTTAATTCATGAACATCAGTGCCTCTCAGACTTTTATATTTTTAAATTTAAAAATCTGGACGTATAACAAAGTAATGTACACGCGTATGTGTTAATTTACATATTTTTTAATTTTAGTTTTATAATTAAATAAAATTGAAAATTTGTTCTCATAAGTTTCTGAAAAAAATGTACTCATTTATATACATAAATTATATTGTTCTTTTTTTTTTTTTTAACAATGTTAGAGTTACATATACACGTTATTCAGAAATTACACAAATCTGGCGAAAAAGACATTCGATATGAATGTGTTAACGTGTGAATTTTCTTGTTTCAACTTTGTATTTAGAAAAAATCACTAAATTTTATCCTAACGGGACAAGAATACAAATCTGTAATAAAATTAATGATTTATATATGTGTAAAGTCAAGTACGTGATCTTTGTAATTAAATAGTAGAATTTTTAGGATTTTTAAAAGCGACAAACGAGATTTTTATGAGATTTTAAACAAAAAGTTTATAGAAATTATTAAATAATTTGACATTACATAATAATTTAATGAGAATGTGCGCAGATACGAAGGGAGCAATTTTTCATTCTATGCACTATTACAGCAGCGTTGCATCGGTCTCTGAACATTTTAGAAAACTAATTACGTCTTACACTTTAGGCAAATTAGCTTCTTTTGAGCACACGTTAAATGCAATTACATTTTAATTTTCAACGAGTAATTTACTGTTTGTCCCTCAAATTAATTCATCAATGAGAATTTTATCGTTATAGCGTCATAAATCAAAAAGTTGTAATTAAGTTTTTCCTGTAAGTTTTATGTTTTACCATTTGGTATTTTATCATTTGCGTAGAGACTGTTCGAAATAACTTCTGTTCAAAAATTTATATGTTAAGATTTCAAAACATATATAATCGTTTTTTTTTTTCTTCAAATAACATTTCATTCATAATACAAAATAACATCATATAATTTTATTATAATTTATTAAATTTTTAAAAACAGTGATTTAAAATTCTATTTAAATGTATAATTTTCTCGCAGTTTAGTACTATATAATATAATATCTTAGTCATGGTATTATCATTCATATTTATAGATCAAAATTGTAATTTTAATATTGTTGCTTTTTCAGAAGAATGTGTGAAAAAGTTTATTTCGTTCAAGAATAAGAGCTGATCTGAATTTTTGAGCAAGAGAGTACTTTTTAATATTTTAGAGCATATTCGTGTCACTGATGTGGTTTTTATAATAGTAACAATCCAATAGATTTAAGTTCATATCCAATTATTGAAAGTTTTTTTCCATTATTTTCTTCCGAATCAATTCCTAGAATGGTGCAATGATTTCCCCTCAGGAAGAAATTATTGAATCAATCATGTATTTAAAGATTCATTTCACATTAATACGCTTGATTTTATTCATTCACACGAAGAAAGAGATTAGATTTGGTTATCATTGATTTTCACTTTGAGCTGTTGAATTTAATTTACGGCGATACAGTTCTGAAAATACGAAGCTTACGAATGTCACGAATGTTTAATTTTTGAAAAAGAAAAAAATCCCAAAGGTCAAATTGCACGAAGATACCTGTCGCTGGCAATTTTCGTAATTTATCAAAGTAGAAAAGTAGTTTTTTATATTTTCAATTTACTTTTATCTCGCGTTTCATTATTTTAGCAAATATGTCGATTAGATATTGTTATAAATGTTCGCGATTGTAGGTTCGACGACATCGGTTAAGTTATTTAACGTATTTCATTAAATTGTTACTTCCGGACGCAAGAGAAACGAACTTGCTCGCGCTTGCCATCGAAAGAATCGATACTATTACAGAACATTGAATCGCAATTTTCCATGCGGCGAAGCGAATTGCGACTCGTTTGGATTTCTATATCCGGGACAATTAAATGGAATTTACATATTAAAAAGAGTGTTTGTGCCGTGCGAATGTTATTTCAATTTTGTTTCAATTCGTTCGAACTCTTACCTTTCTTTTTCCACGTTACTATCGTCGTTTTCTCGACTGAATCTTCGAATTTGTTTGAGACGGATATGTTCGATTTGCTCGCGCGAGAAGATCTCTGAAAGAGAGCGACGCTGTTTCGTAAATGGAAAAATCGTTGGCAAAGATTCGCGTGAATCGCTCATCGTTAATTGTTTGTCTCTTAATTAGAGCTTAAATTTAATCGAAATAACGAATAACTAAGACGAACAGTTCCTTTGGTTTTGCTCACCACCGATCAATTTTTTGAACAAATTTCCTACTATTCTGATACTTTTACGCCAACAAACTGTTGTTGTCAATCTCCCCATTTGGACGATTGATATTTATAAAGTGTCGAAAACTGAGATAACACTAAATGTCTTTTTATAAATGGTTGTATCTCCAACATTTTAGAAAATATACGATTCTTTTGTATAAATTACGTACTATGTCTCTTAAGTTTACTTATAATTTATAATTTGTGTAAATTTGATATATAATATAATTTAAAACTATTGTAATACACGTACACGTATAGTTAAATAAAATTAAGTTTCAACCAAATATTTAGATTAAAAATATATTTATAATTTCATTTTCAAAGAAAGACAATTAATTACTGTAGTGAAATGTCAAAAGACATTTTCTATAGTTTGTACGGATACTTTTAATTATAAAAACGGAAGGGAAATAAACGTAGACGTGACGTACTTTTTTTCAACGTACGTTTTGTCTGTTAATTGTTTATTTTATACTATTTTTTTAATTAAAATCGGACATCTCAGCTTGCTATTTTAGAAAGTGTACCAAATTTGACTTCAAAATCCGCGAATCATAGAGTAACTTGCATAGTAAATAGTAAATAAAGTATTTTTACCAATAATCAAATTTACTAAACTAATTTTTTTCGTTTGTTTTATCGTACAGGCATCTTAATGTGTAAAACGTTGCAATGTATGAAACACGCGTTTATTATGAAATGATAATAAATAAAGGCAAGAAATGAAGAAAGCTATACCTACACGAAAATAATGGTAACATTTTGGTAACATATTGAATACTTTAAATAATGAAGCCCGTACAATCAATCATTAATATTAACTCTTTGAAATATATAAGTACCTATATATTGGCTATATTAAGTATTGGGATACCTATATATTAAATATAGGGTTTATAAATATAAAGTAATATTTATTAAATAACAATAATGGCGATTAAACAATAGATAATTAAACAAGGTAATGAACACAACTAATATACGCGATTACAACTCAAATAAACTATTTTTCTCTGTTTTTAATTCGCTCGACTCTTTCGTTTTTCAAAAAGAAAAACGCATCACGCCATCGTCGTCATCGTTCTCCCACCACATTCATGCTTTCTTTCTCTTTTACGTATTTCTTTACACTGCTAGTTATTTGTTATAACTAAATGCACTGAAGGTATAATATCTATAATTACAGGTTATGACTTAACAATGACCTACGATAATGATCTACGATACTAACAGTATATTAATATTAATTATTTATGAGTATAAATTGTGTGTTTATTATAAAATAACGGAGTGAAGTAAAGTCGATATATATTCGCAATAAAAAAAAAAACAGCCAACTGTTGAAGACAATTCAGCAAATTCTATCCGAATAATAAAATAAAAAAGAATACGTAAACCCATAAAATTAACGAGATAAAATAAAGAAGAATTCGTAAGCCCATAAAATTGTTGACGTCAGTGTGTAATTCCGAAATTTGGGGTGAAAATCAGCATTGCTTTCGCGGATAAAAACAGATAGAATTAACGTTGTATCGATCGGCAATAAAAAATTTGACAAATAAATTTTACGGATATAGAAGGGAACGCACGTTGAATCAGTCTCTTGGAACAGTCGCGCAGCGATCATTCTAACGAGGAACATTCGTCGACGGTGAAATGGATCTGATCGGCTACGTGTTTCACAACGATAAACTTTACGACCGAAAATAATCAAAATTTTCTCGCACGGCGATCGGTTATATCGCACGCGGTGAATGGATGAAGAAATGAATGTATTCTTAAGAAAGTAGCAACGCGATCGTGTAAGAATGGCACGAGATGATCCGTTGAAAATAATTGAAAGGGAGTAGAGAAAGAAAACGGACTGTTACTCGTGATTTATGATTCTGCAATGGAAAAGATTCTTTGTACGAAGCTGCGTGAAGAATGAATCGCCCGCTTGAATTTATACGCTTCGAGCATGATTCTTGTATTCCGAGTTTCTTTTGTTACGTATCCGTAGATCTACGGGTCTCAGCTGTAATTACAAAGCGTTGTAATAATTGTTTTTTTTCTTTTTGGAAGAAATTTCTATTAAATCAGATGAAACTGGTTTCTATTAGATTAAATTGAATGGGAAATTTCGATGTGGCAATTTTTGTAAGTTTTATCTAGCTTCAGGATGCATCTTTAACTCATTAAGAAACAAACAAATGTTTATCATATTTACAATATAAATATTTCAATTTCTCTAAATTTCATGAAACTGTAGGATTCGTCATAATCGAAAAAAAATATCAAGCCTTTGCTTGGAATTGTCCTTTATAATTTCAACATTAAAAAAATAAGAGTTGATAGTATGGGTTGATTAAAAACAATTGATAATGAAATATTAACACAGTGTTGGTGCTCAATTAATCACTAAAGTATTTTTTGTTTCCTTCGGTTATTTTCTCCTGTATAAGTCTTATTATTTTTGAATCTTTCTTATTATAATAATTCAGTAATGTTCAGAGTTTGTTTTGGAAAATCTTTGATGATCTTTATCATTCGAATAATTTCAGTAATTTGACGATCATTTTTCGAGTTTAAGCTCAACATGTACATACAATTACTTTTCATATTTTCACAATTTTTTCTCTGTATTTAAAATACATAATTACCATGCTAGACTATA
>WIUT01005131.1:0-15586 GCA_010645135.1 Tetragonula clypearis | reverse complement strand
AGAGAGAGAGAGAGAGAGAGAGAGAGAGAGAGAGGCAGCCGTTGCAGTAATTGCCATCGGTGCCATTATCGCGGATTATCTCCGTGTCCGGATTTTTACGTAATTCTGTGACCATTGCCGATAAACTTGACAATTACCACACAAAGCGCCAGTTTTTGCCTGGCCTTGATGAGCTCACCTTTCGGTAATCCTTTCTGGAACGTTTAATCTTCCTCGAGTTCGCGAAACGAGTTGCACCGATATATATATGTATTATATGCACCGATATTATATATATATATATATATATATATATATATATAAATGTAATTCGTCAAGAAATGCTAATATATTATTCGTCAAAATGTGTGAAATTGGCATTTTACGTACTTTTGGGGATATAAATACAGGAACTAGAAATGAATGGAATAAATAGAAAAATGTGACAAGTTTCTATTGATCAATTATGGACGAAGATAGTATGCATCTATTAGTTCTAAATAACATTACTGCAAGACTGCGGATTTTTTATTTAAATTTGCATTTCTCTGAAGATAGTTAAAAAATTTGAACTTACGAAGATTTGTTTGTATATTATAGTTTATATTGTAACAAGTAATTACTAAATGTTATAATAAGTATTATTTTTTTGTTTTGCCTATCACTCAAATTCCTTCTATTTTTCGCATCTTCGAATTTCTCAATAAACGCACAAAAATCTGGAATTTAATTGTTGTTAAACATTCGCGAGAATGACGACATCAATTAAAGAAACACGAATACAATTGAAATCTGTATATATTATTTTTATATCGAATGAGATAAAACAATTCAAACACGCGAAAAATCCTATTGCATGATTTTCTTTTTATCGCGATCACTTTTTTTCCATTAATAATTACAAAAGTAAACGACTTTAAATTTAATCGAGCAAACCGAATGATATTTCATCGGACCGTGTTGCAACCGTGGCGGTTACATCAGAAAGACGCAGGTGATCTGGCTTCGCTACCTGTCCACAAATTCCTTCACCTAACCAAGTACTCGATCCCTCGCCAAATAACCACTCGCACAACTCGATTTATCGACCGTCAGCACTTTTCTCACACCTATTAGCGAACCTATCAATATTATAGCCGAGCTCTCTCTTTCGCTCCCTGAGAAACTCTCGTGTGTGGAAACGATCGCACCACGACGCATTAGGAAACCCAAGTCTTTACACCCGCGTCTCTTTAACAAGCCAAACGGTCTACTAAGTAGACTTAACCATACGTGTCATAGATCAAAACGTACATAGCTAGTTTCTAGCTAATCGAGATTACTGCCCAGATATATCTACGATATAACGCCATGAATTGTACAGGGTGTTTCATATAGATGAAGGGAATTTTGGTTTAGGTTAGGTTAGGTTTGATTAGGTTAGGTTAGTTTGGCTCGCCTTGTCCCGCCATTGTGTTAAATATTGTTACATTGTGTTAAATATTGAGATTTTATTTAGGGCGTTCTAGATTTAAGAATCTTGTCGATACATTCTGTAAGTCTAAATAAAGAAAAAAAAATATCATGTTAAATATAGGTTGTTTGGCGCTTTATCAAAAAGTTAAGCGAAAATATGGAATTCGAAGGGAATAGTTAAGCAACACCTTATATGCGTGTAATTTTTTTATGTTTGTCACTTTTAATTATTAAATTAATACTTGTTATTATTATTCATTTATGCAAATTATATTTCTGTGAATACTTTACAAATTAAGCGCCATATTTTGGATGCTACGTTTTATCTGCATTCTGTGCAATTTTGCATTTTAGAATTTTTCTAAGAACTGCATAAAAATCCGCAGATATTTTAATCTTATTTTTATGCACAGAACACACTGAGAAAATATGAAGATTCTAGATTTGAAGCGTCTCCATTCCAGGAAATATCTCAAATCCAGGGAAACAACAGCAATTATCCCAAAAATTTTTATGAAGGAATCAGCAACTGAAACTTTGTTTATTATTCAAGTTGAGGACATTAATCTTAAGACGACAAAATCTTTCGCGCATTTACAATCTTTATTTGCAACTAGAAACATTTTAGTATAATTGGTCTGTATAATTATAATATTCTGTATATTCTATATCTATATTTCTACATATCTAATAAATCTATCTATGTATCTACAAATGTACATTTTATATTTCTATGCAGATGTATTCTATATCTGTACTTTTATATTCTTTTTGTATTTTTTTCTTTCGGTCGCAGCTGCTGTGCTCCTCGTTCAAATCCCAGCCGCTCACGTGGATTCCGCTGAGTTTTTTTTTTTTTTTTTTTTGTTCTCGCGCGATATTCACCACGCTATTTTGCACGCGTGTAGACGCGCTTTGCTACGTAACTTTCGAGCGATCGTTGGTTACTCATTAATCACCGCGTTCCGCGTCGACACGCGCAGCGTTTATTAAGTACTAAGTGCCACACTGCGCGTCCAAGTGTTAATCAGCGAGAACTGCCAGTTTCATTTCCTACACGACATGCGTGTTCGTAATAAGCTTCGACTTTGTTCTATTATAAACAGGACCTCCCCCCCCCCCTCTTTTTACTCGATAGACATCTGGCAGTTTCGTCAGACGTAAATGCCACACCGCCGAAAGAAAGTTTCTATCTTTACGTACGTTTTTCTCTTGTGTCTCTGCTTTCTTGTTCGATTTCTTTTTTTTTTTTTTTATATATCGTTTTCCTTGTCAGATGTTGCACGTTTTGTTACGCATGCGTACGTATTGTGGACTGTAAGTGATAGATAGAGTAGCGATTGGTGTTTCGGGACTTCGATGAAAGAATAGGAATAATAGATCTTTCGTTGAACAAATAAAATCAATGATTATTGATTTTCTAATTTTAACAAGATTTTCTTTTTTACGAGAACTTGATATAAATGAAACTTCATACGATGTGAAGTTTAGATTTAAATCTATTCTATTCAATGTTTCGGGGGTTTGAACTAAGCTATTCTAAAATAAATTATTCTATGCTTTTCATATGAATTCTTCAACAGGAATATTTAGTATGAGTATTATTTAATTCAAAAATATGAAAATTTGGCTTAATAACTAAAACAAAATGTAACATTATAATCAAACGATAAATATATATATATTTAAGTAAACTGTTTTCAAATTTTACGGCGTTTTGTCTTTTTTTTAAGAAACCGACCAAAAAATGTGGGCTTGATATTAATAATTAATGAAGAAAATAAAAAAAAAACTTTTTTGCCGGTTAAACGGAATTCGACTTTTACAAAAGATTTGGGTTATCTGCTATATTTACATTGAAACTTATATAATAAATGTATTATAAATATATATTATAAATAAATATATCATATGTTATATATTATATAATGCATTATAATATATAATAATATATACTTGTACGAAGGTTACTAATATTTATTACGCTATTACATACGTAGAAATAATAGAAACACAGATTAAATTCAAATATAGATCAGTTGCTGTTTGCAATAATTAAACAATAACAAATGTACCGCGAAAGAGATGTAAAATAAAAATACAAGATAATACGAAAATTCGGGATCAATCTGACAAACTAGAGCATAACACTTTTTTAAGTGTATTACAGTTAATGATTGTAAAAATTTTCTAGTAACTCTTCAAGTTTATTTTCACTCTTCGGCAAATGCTCTTCAAATTCACGATAGAGATTATCTCTTATCGATTAGAGATAATCAATGAGAGAGTATCAACGAAGTAGAGCAATGTAAAAAGCGTGCTTCAATATCCTCGCGAGAATTCCTTCGCCTGTAAAGTGACACTGAACGACAAAATAACACGACACAGCGTCAGAGAGAGAGGAGAGAATAAAAAAAATCTGCTCAAACGTACGACGGCGACATAAAACGGCGAACGGTACAACTCGCCCCGCGTCTCGTTTTTCCTTGGCTGCGGCTTATCGCGGTAGAATATGGAAATGTCCTGGGAGACGTGGGTGCGCTGGTACGAGGATTAACGTCGAAGATAATTTTCCTCGCGCGCCGTCGCGCCGCGACTGTTACGTAAAACACGGACGGATATATCGCGTTCCCTCCTAACCTTTCCGTCAACCATCTGCCTTTGCATGAACATTTCATTCGAGCGACACGGAGATACATTTGCCCTTCTCTACGATTTTCTATAATTGCTTAATCCTTTTTTCACAATTACAATTTTTACTTAATTTAGGATTTATCGAAAAATTTCTCGTTGTCGATATAGATGGGAGTTGTAACGAGCGATTGGCAGCACCAGAGAAAAAATAAATTTGTTAAATCAGAAAAGTATATTTAGTATGATGCAGTTTCAGAGAAGAATCAGTAATATTGTAATGAATTAAGCGTGCGCTTAATTTTATCTCTTATTAAACTAAGAGAATTACAAGTATTTAATAATTTTTGTTAAATATCTCTAGAAATTTTCATCGAGTCAAATTAATAATACTGAGAATATCTTATTTTTAAAAAAATCGTCGTCTCTTCATTTCCGTGATTTTGTCAACGCATTTACGTTCGTAATTCAGCCATAGAAATTTTCACCATTTATTCACCAATTACAGCTTGCAATTTTAACGTAATCTAATTTCAAAGATTAGTTTTCTCACTTTATAATACGATGCTTGTATTCGCAGTACAAGCAGAAAGATCTTCCGTTCATCAATACTTCGTAATTTTAATAATTATCTTCAGACATATCTAATTCATATCAAAAAAAAAGATTTTATCAACGCGACCCTTACATTCGTGATTCTTCCCCTAACATGTCCAATTGAAAAAAAAATCGTTTCTTTCATTTTCGAAACCAGGAAAAAAAAGAAAAAAAAAGAAAAAAACTACGAATGTAGAAACGCGAGTAAAGGCGATTCTGCGGAGTGCTACTCGCCGGCAGAGACGAGATAAAACCGGCGGGCCCGGTGTGTGCACGATACGTTTATCGACACAGGCTGCTCGCGACGAAGAAAAATGGAGAAAGAAGAAGAAGAAGAAGAAGACGTGGAAATATATATACGCGGAAGGTGGGAGAGAGGTTGGTGAAACGATCCCGTGGATTAAGTGGAGGATCATCGGGGCCGCATTTTGCATGCTCAAGCATGCGTAAGTCCGAGGGCAGAATACGGTTATGCCCGGCCAGCTGTGTCATCGTCGGCCAATGATGGCGAATCGGGGTCTCGCGTTGATCTTGGCGGATCGGAGCGGTGACTCACTGCCGGTAGCTAGGTTTTCCGGTTATCTCTGGAGGCTCTCTGGGTTGCGGATTATGGGAGTGTCGGGAGAAAGGCCTGTAATTGACTGTGATTATGTTACGCGGCGAGTTGGGAAAGGCGCGCCGCGAGAGGAAAGATCTCTCTCTCTCCCTGGTGCGCGCGTAGTTTCGTTGTTTTACGATCGCGTGTACTTATGCCGACAACAAGTGAATGTCACTGTGACAATCTGCTTTTTTCTCTTTTCAGACACATTATTCTCGCGTTATTTCTCGCTAACGTGTGCCACACATGTATTCGAACTGGAGGATAAAAAAGGTGATGCTAGGAAGATGAAAGCTTGAAATGAAGGTTTTGAAACAATCATTTTTCTGGCAATAAACTGAGTGGAAATTAAGAGAGTTGTCAGTATTTTGATATTTGATTCTTAAGATTGTTATTAATCTTAAGAATAGTAAGTTTATTACAGATGTAGAAACTTATGTATGTAACTATTGTAGAAGGTCTATATTGCTATATTTATTGTGTTTATATTTATTATTTACTAGTATTAATTATTATCTATTATTATTTCTGGAATTATTTATTATTATTATCTATTATAATTGTATTATGTCAATTTGTGATTATTTTTGTTTGATGCTCCAGTTTGTGAAAAAATTATACCCGCGTATAAATGAAGTATTACCTATGAAATAAAGCATAATCTTTTATACGTTCCGTCAGTATTGTTACGATTAAATCGAGATTGGTCGACAGAGCATGTTTCGTATTATTTAAATTATTCCAATTATTCCTCATTAATAATGATTTCAACAAGAAATAATGACGATTAAACACCAGTCATTAAACGATCAATCGAATTATTTCTCATTAATAATAATTAATAATTTCAACAAGAAATAATGACGATTAAACATTAGTCATTAAACGATCAATCGTCCTGAAATATAATTAAGCAAAAACAAGAAAAAGTTTTTTTTTAAATTACTAGGAATGGAATCGTAAGAATCATGCAACGTTGAACGCGCCGAGAAAAGAATCGGCTGATAGGCACGTACCAACTAGTAATCTAGCCGGCTCGTCTAACGAGTCAATTAATTATCGATAGAGTCGATGAAATCGCGAAACGACTTCTCTCTCTCTCTCTCTCTCTCTCTCTCTCATTTGAATATCAATATCCCATCCGCGAATTCCTTCAACCAGTCGCACGAAAGAAGTGGAGGAACGCATCGGGTGACGCTCGAGTGACATTGGCCGATCGGCGGTTGGACGCTACCGGTCCAATTATCCTCGGACAATTAAACACGACCGCTGCGAATTAACGCCGGCAGCTTGGAATTTCATCGTCGTTAGACTCCCACGGTGGGATTTACAGCGTTTGATCCAGCAAAAGGGAGTCGCGATCGTTTGGTTTGTCCAGCATGTTTATGATCGCTAAGATCGCGGCGATCTGCTCGAATGGGGGGAGGGGGAAGAAAACATCGACACCGGACGAAAAAGTCGAGAAGTCAGGATCTCCTTTTCCACGAACGTCGAATTTTCGCACGATTTCCGTTTGAATGTTCGCGATCTCCCGGTTCAGTGGATATGGTATGTCTGAACGATCCGAGGGCGTTCACCCGTCACGTGTGCCCCGGGCTTGGAGAACTTGGATCCGCAGATTCTCGCGGACTTGCAAGTATGTATCGCGATATATATAATATCCTCTTTGGGAGAATTGTCGCAAAAGTTCTCTGTGTCTGTGGTATAATTTTCTTTATAAACGTAAAATGTTACGTCTTGTTTTTTCAATCGTGTGCCGACGTCTCATGTGATGCAACACATCATTTCCTAATCTTTTCGATTGTATGTTCTAATATCGCAACCATAAATTCGATTAATATTTTCCGTCGTTGTGTCTTCCACTTGGGTTTTATAATTTTATAGAATTCCAAGAAATCGGAGTGTTGCTGGAGAATTAATTCTCGATGGATTAACAGCATAAAATAATTATTATCTACGGGGTAACTTTATGTTGATATAATATGGTATAATATGACGTTGGTACATAGTGTAAGTTTTATCCTTTTATCAATAAATTAAATATAACAACTGCAGTGTAACTGACTGTGGTCCTCTAATTGATAATTAGTGTGGAAGAATTGATAAACTATCATATAAATGTATATAAAGTTATATAGGTATATGTAAATATACATATATGTAATACAATAAATTAATATAATATATATATAATAATTTTTAGTACAATTTATTAGTTATATTATATTATGTTAATATACATTACATAAATATATATTATATGATATATTGCATATAATAACACTTTATAATTTACTAGTGATATTTTATGGTATATCGGTATAATATATGTTAGAAATTTCTACCATGTATACCATGTATCTGAAATACCAATAGAGCTACCAATAAATAAAATGTAATGATACAGTATAAATATGATGGGTATAGTAGTGATTGTGCAGAAGTAGTAAAATTGAAAACTAGCATGAAAGAATTCATAAAATATGATATAAATGTAAATAAAATTATATAAGTATATTTATATATATTTACTTATATATATTTTATATACATATATACTTTATATATATATATATATATATTTATATATACTTATATAAATGTTATATAGAGATAAAATTATATGTAATGTATAATACAATATAATATAATATATATAATTACATTTATATCATATATTATATATTATGTATTAAATGTTACATACACATACAGTGAGTTAAAAGTTTTAATAAAAATCTTCAATTCATATTATACGTAATATAAAATTTATGTTGTATAAAGTATTACAGTGAATTAAAAATTGCAACGAAAACCCTCAGTTCAAATTCCATGCATGCATACATACACAGATGCGCGTAATAAAATTTTACACACACACACATATATCACGTTACACGCCACTCATAGAAACGAAAACTAAAGAGAAAAGGGAAGGGGCTGCCTCATGAAGCGAATGCTACTTATCACGGCGAATTCATCTCGCATCGATCTCAATTACCGAGGACGGGATCGACGAACCGGTGAATCAGCCAGAGAGAGCATAGAGCTCTCGAACCAGGGAGTTGCTGTATCGCGTGACATTCGAAATTGCACGGCCGGCCAGCTCCTGCACATAGAAAGCGTACCTACGCCTCGGTTGTAGACGAAAGACAGTGAGAGAAGAGGAAGAAAAGCGAGCGGCGGCGCGGTGGAAAGCGAGCAGATCGCGATCGCGATCGAGAGCGCGCTCGTTAAGAAGAGGGGGGAGGGGCCGGCTCGTTACGCGACCGCGCGCGTCTGCATCTGAAATCCGGCAATTAAACGGCGGCGATTGCGTTTATGCCGAGATAAATATCGGTCATTTCGCGAGACGAGGCCGGGCCAGAGACTTATGGCTTTTGATGATGGAGATCACGCGCCGGGGATAGGCGCAAGGTAGATGATTGCGGCGGCGACATATTTCCGCGGAGAGACGAAGAAAACGCCGCTCCTTGGATCGCGCTATCCAACTCGAATCTTCCGTTCTGCGTACTAGCACACAGAGATCGACGACCTCTTTATCTCGCGGATGCTTGGGAATCCTTGCCGATTCGATTTTAGACAGAGACGGTAGGCTATCTCGAAATCGAATCGGGGAAATGATCGATACTCGAAACTGTTTGACAGATGTCGACTGCCACGGCGAAGAACACGTTTAGAATAATTGAAACTGAAATGATTAAGTAATCTTAGAATATTGGAATTTTAGATTTATTGCAAAAATAATTAAACAATCGTAGAATATCATTAACGCGAATGATTAACAACTACGAAGTGAAAAATTCGCTTTCGTTATATTTTGTTGTAATTAAACTTGTAGAAATTGAATATTTCGTCCCGTGGACAAAACGTGGAAGTTTCGCGTTAAACTTCGCCTGAAATAAAATCGCATAACGATCCTCGGTTGGCCTCGAAGCGTGAAACTTCGAGTTCGTCAATCTTCCAAAGATGTTTCTACGTCATGCAACAGGTGAAAAAGCAAGGATTTTTGTTGCCGGAAATTGTAACAACGTAATGTTAAGTATATAGTATATTTTAAATAAAGATCGAGTTACACCTATAATTATTATATTTACTACTACTAATCCACAACTATTTGAACCCGACTAACAAGTCTCTTTAATTTTGGTTTCTAATTTACGGCACATAGTGAAATGGAGATATAACTATGTACATAAGTATTTTGACACGTCTTCAATTAATGTAAAATATACTTCAACTGACATGAGATTCTAATTTTGCAAGTATGATATCTCAAATAGGAATGAAGTCATTTAACAAAGATAACTGTACTGTGAATAACTTGCTACGCTTTTATATTATCTATATTGCGGATTTTTGTGGAAAATGAATTGCTAAATTAATTAAATTAATCACTGTTTCGAAAGCAATCAAACAAGTCGGAACTACACTTAGTATTAAATATCACAACAGATACCGTGTTTTTATATTCCATGCTTTGAACTCCCTGTGAATGCATAAAAATTCATACTGTAATATTTTCTTGTTCAATTGACAAAAGTATCTTATTCCAAGGATCGTAAAATCTGCGTGAAAGAAAATAAGACACGAACGAGCGACAGCAAAGAAACAGGAGCGTTGCGACGTGTCCACCATCGGAATTACCATACCAAGCGGATTATCTATCTTTCGACCACGAAACATCTCCATCGGCAGACACCGCGAATAATCCGATAAGCGAATTAAGATTAAGACAACTTCTGACGAGCCGCTAAGTAACTATCGAGGTCTGCGTATCGATCGATTTTGGTGACATGGACCCGAGTGGTGTTCATTGCTGGAATCGATCGTCGTCACCTTGCAAATATCAGGCGTATCAATAAACCTCGAAGCGTGTTCTTTTTGGAAATTTAAGTTTTATATAAATCTTCATTTCAGAAATATTTATAATTTCCCTTCTCACACTCGGCATTTTCCACCTTCCCAAACTAATCTAATTTCACTGTATTACCGATTTTTTGAAACATTCGTACCTGAGCAAAAAAAATAACCAAGTTGATGTGGTTTGATGAAAGTTTGAGTGCAAAAATCCTGTAAAAAAAAGAATGACAGCTACAAGGTTCAATGAAAGAAATACATCAACGTAGAGATTTGTCGTTGTTCGGCACCAGCAAGGTTAGTTAACAATTTTTATTCGTCTCGTGAAACCAGTCGTTGTACGAGCCATCGATCTTTCATACAAGCAGTAACTTTCTAAATTCTCCACCGCCATCAATTCCTTCGAAATCGACGCGGATCGACGCAGCATCTCTCCCTCGCAGCGGATCGACTTTGTCGGATCGAAGTGTCAGGTTCCCACGAAAGCGTCGCGAAATTCTCAAACGCCGATCGTGTCGCCGGTTTACGATTACAGGAGCATACAGCAGGTACGTTTACGACGTCGATGGAAAACCAACCGTAAACACGATCGTCGTAAAGACTGTCGACTGGCTGTTCTCTTACGTTCCAGGCCATTGGGGTCCGAACGGCGAAAGAAACGGAGTCGATACGGAGAGAATACTTTCTCCGTTGCACGTGGACGTTTCGTCGATCGATGCTCGCGCGATCGATCGTCCTGACACGCTGGTGATAAAACACTCGGAAAGACAACAGCATTGACAGCATTGACTCCTGGAGTCCTAGAGTCTTCGTTTCGTGAATTGCTCGTTTCGAGATCGTTCTTTGACGTTTTCATCGCTATCTTGAGAGATTGTTTTGAAAGTGACATTTCTGGGAGAATTTTTCTCTTGTGTAATTTCACTCTTTTTTTTTGTACAATTTAAATTTCGTAATTTTGCTTCTTTGAATCAGCGCCGTCTTTCAGAATGGAATTAATCGTTGAAAATTTTCCTTTGGCACAGTACGTTGTTTTTGGGACAATTTTTTTAGAATTTGAGTAATGTTTTTCTCTAGTGTGATCTTCTTTGGAATAGTATTGATTTTTGATCATATTCTTTGGTATAATATTATTTTCGGGGACTTTGTTTCTTGAGTGATATTTTTCAAGAGTTTTTCTCTGGTGTAATTTTCGGTGTAGAATAGCGTCGACTTTTGAAAATTTTTCTTTTGGCATGGTATTGTTTTTGGAAGATCTGTTTTGGCATTGATGTCTGTCTGGAATTTTTCTTTAGCGTAATTTTGCTTTCTCGGGGCAACGCTGTCTTCTGAAGATTTCTTTCAAAGGTTTTGAGAATTTTTCTTTGACGCAATATTGTTCCTTGGAGAATTTGCTTTTTCTGTAAAAAATATTCCTTGGGGCTAGTGCTGATTTGTGAAAACTTTTTTTTAACATTTCAGGAATTTTTTTGGTGGGAAAATATTGCTTCTTGAAACTTTTATTTAGGACAGTCCTGTTTTCTGGAGGTTTTCTTCTTTTCGAAATTTTTTCTTTGAAACAATAATGCCACTCGAAAATGTTTTTTTTTTTTTTAAATAGTGTTATTGAAAATACTTATGGTGTTGCTTTTGAATATTTTCTTTAGCATTGCTCTTGTATTTAGTATTGCGTTTGAAAGTTTTTCTTTTCTAGCGCATAAAAAGTTTCTATGCATAGCGATGATTTTCTTTGTGATAATATTAACTCCTGGAACTTTCCTTTGAAATAGTGTTTCCTTCTGAAAGATATGAGTCTTTGCTTCAAATATTGTCCTTAATTTTTTTTCTTAAAATCTACAATAAAATATCCATAGCACAGTATAGCACAATTATAGCACAGTATAGCACAATATAACACAATATAATACCAATTACATAATCCAAAAATATTCTGTTACTCTTTGATGATTTCGTTTCGCCTCGCTTTGAACAGCATACATACCTCGTATTTTTCTGAAACTCGATACACCTATTGCCAAATACTTAAACGAGAACATTAAAAAAATTTCCCCCTACTCGCGGTGTTTCAACAAGAGCGATCAATCATTCGACGAAATCCATCGGACGGGCCCTTAATCGATAATCACGGTTTCTCGCTGTGTGACGCAAGCGACGCGAACCGATCGACTCGATCGAAATACGAGCGGCTAGAGCCGAGAGGCTAAAGGGTATCTTCTCGAAGATGTTACAAGCTAGGAGAAAAATCACGGCTGACCGGCGGGCGCAAGCTAGTGAGAATTATTAAATTGTGTTCGCGCTGGTTGAATTGGTGAGGTCACGATCGACGACGAGCGCTAAGTCACGAGAGACAGGACGTTTCGCTCGAGCGATTTTGACGCGCGAGTCGCCATTGTTCTAGCCAACGATAGACAATGCAAGAAATAATTTGAAGAAAGAAAAGCTACACGGCTTGTGAACTGCGCCATTCTTTAACCCTGACAATATACAGCGTGTCAGTATAGTTAGTATCCTAACTTATTTTAACTTTATCTAATAATGAAATGACTTTACTCGTAGACAGTTTATGGATGTCCGTGCGTATATATTCTAATATGCAAAAGTATATGAAACAAACAAACTAAATCTGTATTCAAGTTCAAGTTCGACGATGATCTCGAATTTTAAAATTTTATGTCACACCTGTTGAAGTTGTATGAACAGTGTAGTATAATTCTACAATATCTTGAGATTGTTTTAGTACGCACGAGTTGCAAATATTCGTTCCGGTGAGAAACTCATGGAATTACAACGTTAAATCGCGTTTCACTGAAATTCGAGCGTTTTTTACACTGTTCGGGTGTTTTCTTATCGTGGAATGCTCGACGTGTTAATTACACTCGCCCCCCTCCTGTTGATAAAATGGCAATAACGGGGTCAAAGTGGCGAGACGATGGCAAGAATAATGCCAACCGGATAATGGCTGTCAAAGCGCACGTAATCGCGGTGCTGTTCGCAATCGCGCGTGAAAATTGGCGTGACCGACGGTCGTAGAGCTTTCCTTTGTCTGAACTTAATGCTAGCTGTTCGTGTTCGGTTATTCTGACGTGTTCCGAAGGCGGTGTGTTAATGGAGAAGAACGTTCTGACACGTTTGAAGGGTATTATACGATACTGTTGCTTTTCAGTGAATACGGGCGCGAAACCGTAATTGACCGTTTGGTGCTTTCTTCTTGGCAAATCGGTTCTTCGTGGTGTGTTAAACGATTCGGTGTCGGAACTTGCTTGCTTGTTCTGCTCCTTCACTATAGTGCAGGCTAAAGAAGATTACGTTGTCTTTATATACGAATTTCTAGGCCTTGTAGTGAAGTATATATTTTCAATTGAAATTAAACTTAAATCCTAAAATTTAACCCTTTGTTAAGCTAGGACAACACAGTTTCGAGTCACTTTTCATGTAATCCTTCATATAGGTAATCAAATAAATCAGCGAGAATAGTTTAGAATAGTATAAAAAGTATATGTGCTTAGTATATGTGTATGTGCACATTCGTGAAGAGATTTTCGGTATATTACAACAAAATATTTAAACACAAGAAAGGACATCTTACGAGAAGAGTCAATGACGAAGAAAAGGAATTGATATTTTATTTGAGAAATCCGAATTTCATTCACTCGTTTCCTTTTCACTGAAATAAAGACACTATCGAAGTGTCTTGTTTTTCTATCGATTTGTGTCAATTGAGATTACTTTCATTCTTTCTTTTAGACGTCTTCTCCACGTCAAGTAGTATAATTTTTAAAATTATTGATTGAAATCGTTTACGACAGAGCGATGTTCTAATTCTAAAATGTCCAATTAAATGTAGCCTTTCTTCGATTGAACTTGCACAAAATGCAAGTCGATATTATTCCATTAATTTTTTATTATATTTCAATTGTTATTTTCAACTGTTCTATCGTATGACTGTAGACAAAAGAAATCATGTAATTGTGAATAAAACCGGTAAAAGAAACCGTGTGAGCATGATTACAAAATATGCTTAAAAATTGTAAATCCATGTGAGAAAAAGTACCATTCAAAACGATAACCAGGTTTATTATATTTAGATGGACAAAACGTCACGAAATCGTGGTGTTTTGTCCAGGTGACTCGACTCGAACACGAAGAGAACAAGTTTCTGGCGAGTGTCACGAAGTCACGTAAAAGGAAGTGACCGAACGACAGTGACACGGAAAATAGCCGATTCAGAAGTAAAGGGTTTCGTGATATAGTTGTTTTCTACAGAGCGGCATTGTCATCTCAGAGATACGGCAGCTGCCATTCGCAAACTATATTATATTATTGTTATATTGTGTTATATTGTGTTATATTGTGCTATTTTGTGTTATATTGTGCTATGTTGTGTCATATTGTGCTATATTGTGCTATATTTTTGCTATACTGTGCTATATTTGTGCTATACTGTACTGTATTTGTGCTATACTGTACTGTATTTGTGCTATACTGTGCTATATTTGTGCTATACTGTGCTGTATTTGTGCTATACTGTGCTATACTGTACTATATTTGTGCTATATTTGTGCTATACTGCGCTGTATTTGTGCTACACCGTGCTGTATTTGTGCTATACTGTGCTATATTGTGATATATTGTGCTGTTATATTATATTATATATATCACACAATATCTGAAATGTATCTTTTCAAGAATATTTTAGACAAAAATCAGAATTTTTTTTATTTGAATCAGAATTATTGAAATTAAGTAGAAATCTCGTTGAAATACATGAACTTATCAAAACTATAATGTATCGAAGCCATAACTAAGTCCAAAAAATATTAAAATCATATATATATGAATATAAATAAATATTATAATGTATTAATATATAAAATATAACATAACTTGGGAAGTTTCATGAACTAATCCTGCAAGTTTATCTCTTTCGATCCTGAAATTCGATCTCTATTTTGATTAATTGTATTATCCACAATAATTATCTACAACAATTATCTATAATTGTCGATAACAATTGGATTTTTCCCGTGTACATTTACTCTCCATCAAAGTTCAAAATTGCGTATCTTTTATTTCCGCAAAGAAAAACCATTTTTTCAACAAGCGCAAAAATCCTTTAAAAATCTTATATTAATCGAATATTTCACAATTCGGATACCTCTGTCTGTCCTATTTCACCTTTCGTTTATCATTTGCGCATCAGATTACAAAACACACGAATCAATCTTCTCACCCCAAATCAACAACCACCAAGATTAAAGTGAAACGAAATCAAATATATTCTGTATATTTGCTGTAGAATGACAAAAACCGTGAAGGAATAAGACCAGTTCAGTTGCAGTCCTGTCATTACCGTGAATCACGTGGTGCGATGGCGTTTGGATCAGTCGATTCAAACGTCCAACATACAACAGACCTCTCTCTCTCTCTCTCTCTCTCTCTCGCTCTCTCTCTCTTTTTTCCCCTTTTGCT